>CAUYQV010100360.1:0-45076 GCA_963574575.1 Galagoides demidoff | reverse complement strand
TTCTGCATTTGTGAAATTCATGAAATGAGGGAAGTATAACTGACTCTTCAGAACAGAATCAAACCATCTTGCAAATTAGAGCTTTGAGCCTGACTCCTTGCCTCAGTGCTCAAATCTGCATGGTGAAACAGTGACAACCTTAATGAAGGGGAACACTTAATTTTTTTTGACTCTTGGCTCTTCCTTCTGAGATACTGAACCTCATCTTAAAGCACCTCTGTCAGGCCATCATTGTTTTCAAAGACATTTATTTAAAACCTTGGGATCATTGTGACTCAACTTTTTTTTACCTCTACTTGTAACTCTGATTCCTTGTCAGTTAACACTGTTGGACATAACGTCCATAGCCCTGTACTTGACCTTGGGGATGCCAGGCTCCCCTGCCATTCCACCACACATGATGCTAGAAGACTGACACTATTTAAGGGCTTTCCTCCCATGACTTCTCAGATGAAACTTGTCTATGGCTCCCATTTATTTCTGTGTTATATCTGACCCATTCTCTCTCTCTCTTTTGAAGGCTTCCGTGACCTGGTCCCCTCCACCTGTGTAGGCCTGTTCTTCTACTCCCCAGCATATTCAGAGTCTTATTTCTACCATAAATCAGCAACATGTCATCTGGATATGTCCTTGTGGAAATATCCTTCCTCATCTTAGCCTTTTCAGAGCATATCCATCTTTTACCCATGAAGCCTTCTCTGGGACTACTAAGTCTCATCTTCCATACCTCTAAATTCCTGGGGATTGGCAAAATGTGTCATGCGGTGTTACACTACATTCTCTTTCATTTGAGATTTATATGACCCCCTATTACAAAAGGATTTTCAACACTTATGTAGATAGCATCTTGTAATATTTGATCATTGCTTCCTACCTATATTCCATATCTTCTGAACTCAGTCATTAACTCTTTGAAGGCAGGGGCCACATCTCATGTTTCATTTTGAAATGCAGCATGGAATAATCAAGAGGACACAAGACTAGGAATCAAAGGCCTTGAGTCCAAATGCAGTTTTGCTACAGATTAACAGTGTGACTTTAGGTAAACCACTTGGGCCCTCAGGGACTATCTTATACATATATAAACTGCTGATAACTGCATTTTTTACCAAAGGTAAAGAGCTTTTTATTTCTGTTTACAAACATACTTTTTCATTGTTCAAAAAATTGAATAATACAGAAGCTTTTTGGCTTTTAAAAAAAAGTTTAAAAAATACAGCTGAATTTGCACTACCTTGAGATAAGCACTGTTAACATTTTGGTAATTTATCAGTTCACATAGATTTTCTTTTATCTGTGAGCATACAGGGATAAGAGATCTATCTAATAATTGAAAAAAATAGTTATTTCTTGGCAACTTTTCCCATCTAGCAGTATAAGGTGGACATATTTTCACTTTACCAAATTATTGTGGTATTGAATGGATATTAAAGTATATATAATCCCTTCTTGGAAAATTTCTTTTAGTGAATGATATTTTAAAGAACAGACATGTGTGATGACTGCTCAAAAGGATACATGATCTTTACTTGGTTATCTTTCAGGGATGTTTCTACCTTTGGAGGAAAGCTCCAATTCTCTTTGCCTTCCCAATTGAGCATTCGTTTGTCTGACTCCCATTCATGGGGCATCTGAGTGGGCTGCAGTTTCCATTCTAGTGCCTCATGAACCCCAGCTTTGTCTCTGTCATACAGGTGCCCTGCCCAGTCCCTTAGTCACAATTCTAAATTCCACAAAGTTCTGAAAGGCAAATTTTTATTTTTGTTCTTTTCCCTTTTCCTTCCTTCCTTCCTTCCTCCCTCCCTCCGTCCCTCTGTCCCTTCCTTCTTTTTTCTTTCTTTTTTTTAAGGATTTAACTCTATTCAGTTCTTTAGAAAATCTAATGTGAATTGGTATGAGACAACTCAGAAATGTTATTTAATTCATTTAGTGTGAATATTTATATGATTCACTTCAGAAATATTAATGTATTTGACTATGGGTTGCTGCCCCCATCCTTGCTAGGAGCATTTCATAATATATATGTTCTCTATTAACTATCTAATAAATACAAAGTATTCAGAATTCCAAAATGCATCTGGTACAAAGGGTCTCAAATACAAAATTGTAGCCCTGTCCTAAATTTATGAGATCTATAATTCTTGTGACAATAATCAGCACTTTGCTTTTCTGGTTTGAGATCATTAAAAAGTGTTGGGCATTAGAGCAGGGGTTTTCAAACCTGTACTTTCCTTTTTAGCTTTTGAAGACATCTTTAAATAAAATCTTATCTAGAAAACAAAGTGTAGCCAATGTGACGGTTAAGTTGCTTTCACTGGAGGAGCAGCCCAGAGCTCAGTCTCCTGGGTTCCTTTTCACCCCATGCCACACCCCACTCCCAAGGTCACCTGTGCTCCTTTTAGCTCCACCCCACCCCCAAGGTCACGTGTGCTCTGACCTTGTGAAAACTGATGCAGTAAAGTGGCTGACAGTTTCTCAGGCTCCCTGATACCAAGGAGAGCAGGGCTGTAGCTACTATGACATGGGCTGCTAGCTGGGCAGGGAATGTCATCATTCTAAGGCTGGGAGGGGTTTTATTTTTCTGATGTTTAGTTTTGATTTCCAAAAAAAAAGAACAAGAGCTCACATTGAAGAAGAGCCTGTGGAAGTTTAGGTTTCTTTTAAAGTTGAATGAAGCCTTGGGAGTTGAGGTTCACTTGTCTCAGCATTTATTAATCCCTGTTTGGGTCATTTATGTCATTTTTAGTGTTCTCATATAAGTAAAACAAGTCATGAAAATAATTTCCCATGTATTCTTATAACTTTGTATTAGTACTCATGATAAATTCCGAGAGTCTAAGGGTTACACACCATTTTATTTAGAACTTTTGAAACATGTCAGATTATCTCCCAGAATGATCTATCAATTTACTGTCCTTAAAATTCTTAAAGTCCCCAGAGTTCTGATTTTAAACGTCATATTAAATCAATAATAAATACCTCACAAATTCTTCCTTATTAACTATATATAATTTTCTGGCATGTTACAATTTTTTAAGCACAGGAAAAGGTTTTAGAAAAACATGTTTATTTAGTTGCCAATGTTTGATTTAAGTATTTGTTTATGGTTTAAATCAAGATTTTTTTTTTTTTGAGACGGAGCCTCAAGCTATCCCCCTGGGTAGAGTGCCATGGCATCACAGCTCATAGCAACCTCCAACTCCTGGGCTCAAGCGAGTCTCCTGCCTCAGCCTCCCGAGTAGCTGGGACCACAGGCACCTGCCACAACGCCCGGCCATTTTTTGGTTGCAGCCATCATTGTTGTTTGGCGGCCCGGGCTGGGGATTCGAACCTGCACCTTAGGTGTATGTGGCTGGCGCCTTAGCTGATTGAGCCACAGGCGCCGAGCCTTAATTCAAGATTTTTAAGAATCCTCTAGTAAATTTCTGTCTTTATCTCCTTTACTTTTTTACTATTTATAGGAGCTTTACAGAGCTAGGTGCTCAGAACAATTATTACTCAAAATGGTTTCCAAAAATAAAAAAAAAAAATACAACTATCAAAAAAATCTGCTCATCAAACTATTTTTCCCACTGTGGCAGGTTTTACATTTTTAAGATGCAATATTCATTTTACCCCCTATGTTTGAGCACGTGTTTTAAATATGTGCTATTAGGAAGGTGTAGCTGAAATAATAAGAGCATATTGTTGAATAAGGCTTTTCATTAGGAATATTGATGGCTGACGTCATAGTAGGGCATCTTAGTGCCAGCAGGTACACCTTTGCTGCTTTAATTATTAAAGGCTTTTTGTCTGTGGTGACTGGATTATAGAGTGAACACATTTCAAGTTAAATAAAGCTACAGTTTTCAGACAGTATACTCCTAACAAGAAAAATGAGAGAAAAAATATTGAAATCCAGGAACGTATAGAAGTCAGAGAATAAATAAAAGGAAGTCTCTGTATGGCCTCCAGAATTATGCCTGTGAGTAGAGTGATTCTTCACTGCAAGTTAGAATTAGCTGTAAGCTGAGCAAGATGTAAGGAAATAAACTACTTTTGTTTTCATGGGACCTATTATGTCTTTCAATTTCAATATAGAATAATGGTTTTTTGTTTTTGTTTTGGCTAAGTATAATGATAGGATTCTAGAAGAACTTTTTTCCAAGGGCCCATTATCCTTTAAGCTTGGCTTTCAGCGGGCAGGCATTAGGCCTTGGCCCAGTGTGTGCTGGGTGCTGAGTGAGTAATGGGAGCATGACCTGAGCTGGTCTTGTCATTTGGGATTCTATGTTCTATTTTGTAAATTGTTCCAATAAGGTCTTTAGTGTCATTTTTCTTCCCTTACAATGTTTCCAGCTTTCTTCCTCAGTGAGAATCCTGGGTCCCAAATATAACAATGCCAGGAAAAAGGAGTTTTCATAGTTGAGACCCTGCCCTGACCCTGTTAGGTTGGGGCAGTTCAGAGAGTTAATGATTTTTAATTATGCCAATAAGACTTTGCATTTGTCCTTAATTACTTAGTCTTATCAATGCAAATCAGTTGTCCTAGGATATGATGATTAGAAGCTCAGAGTCGGGCAGACAAGGTTTTGAATTCTAGCCATGCCACTGACCAAATGTGAGACTTTGGGAAGTCATTTAGCTTTGCTGAACCTCCATTTGCTCACCTATAAAGATGTAATAATGATGATGATGATACCAACACCTACTTCATGAGCTTGAGAGGATTAACTGAAATAATATTTGGTAAGTATTAATACTTAGCACAGTGACGAAGACATAGTAAGTCTTGTATGAATATTGTTGCTTCTGATGTTATCATTTTTAAAATCTCTTCTTTTATTCAATGTAAAAATATAAAAATCCCATGTCTGTTATAAAGATTAAATGAGTTAATGTGTCTAAAACAGTATGTTTAGATACATACATTGGTACATCATTGATGCCAAGTAGGGTGTAGTTACTACTACCATTCTTTTTTTTTTTTTTTTGCAGTTTTTCTTGCTGAGGCTGAGTTTGAACCCGCCACTTCTGGCATATGGGGCTGATGCCCTACTCCTTTGAGCCACAGGCACTGCCCACTACTACCATTCTTTAATTCATCCATCTAACCATCCGTCTATCCATCTGTCCATCCAGTGTTTTTGAGGGTCTCCTGTGTAATGGAGATTAGCATGTCTCTAAAGTGAAAAATGTTGCTATTAGTCTCTGAATAGCTAGACTGATCATAAGAAATGCCTTATCTGAGTATAGCACATTACCATCCATAAAGAGCTTTCTCATATGTTATTTCATTAGATGCTGTCTGAAGCACTTTGCTGTAGTTATGAATTTCTATTAATGTTGATTGATGTAGATGATGAAAATGAGTATCAGAGAGGTTATGATACATCCTACTTGTTTATGTAACTAGTCAAAGGGCCAACAAATTATTTCTGTAAACAGCCTGGTAATAAATATTTTAGCTTTGTGCAACACCTGGTCTCTGTTGTAGCTTCTTTGCCATAAAATCACAAAGGGAGCCGTGGACAAAAGGCACACAAATGTGTGGCTAGATTCCAATGAAACTTTGTTTACAAAGTGGGGAGCAGGCTGGACCTGTGGGATTTCTGAAGCAGTCGGTGGCGAAGCAATTCTCGACCACAGATTTCTGCCTCCTCTCTTAGGCTTCTGAAGGTGCTCCTTGGGCTATTTCAGAACAGTTTTCAGACAAAGAACACCAGGGTATGTCTCTGCAGGTTCACCTAAGTGATTAGCTAGTCCCTGTTTCTACATCTATCCTGCTTCTTGGTCACCAAGACATATTTTATCAAATACCTGGCAGAAATCCAGATTTACTTTGCTTCTCAGGCTTATTGCCTTTATCCAAAAAGAAAGGAATGGGACTTTCTCTTGGAAATCGAGCACGTAGTGATCATTGATTTCTCTTCTCAGTGGTCAAACAACTTCTTTTCCTTGCAATAAGTGTTTTTGAGCAGGAGGATCAGCCTAAAAACTGATTTGTAACTTCTAAATATAGCTTTTGCCTTTTGATTTTGAATAGAAAAACAAACAAAAAAAATCCTAAAATAGTCTTTAAAAAAAAGAAAGGAAGAAAAAACACCACATTGTCCTGCTTTTAATCAGGGGCCCCTCTGAGTCATCCCGATTCCCCAAAGATTGCCAACAATGTTTCCACAGTCACATCTGAAGTCTTTTTATTACCCTGGGGTGTAATTTATTGCTGAGACTTGGATTTATGCAAAGCAGTTTGCTGACCTCTGTTGGGGTCTCCTCACTTATCTTGGGCTTCATGTTTTCCTCTTCTTTTCAACATGGAGATCCTTTGCCTTGATAGCAAAGGTGGAAGCAATATAGGAGTTGAATGGTTCTGCTTTCTCTCCAGCTTCTATTCGCATTACATCATCTGCTTCAAGCAACAAGTCAATCCCACCCTTGTGCTCATCTGGCTCTAAACACAACCTTAACCTAACACTCCTTGTAGATTTCATCAGGTTTTGTAAGCCATGGCATATCCTGGGCTTTTGGACACTGTTTGCACAGATTTATGCTTCTCTCTATTCCTTGATTATTTTCCTTTCCTCCATATACTCCTTATGCTTATAGTTCTTTTGTAAGCACAGAACCAAAATAAATTTACAAATTCAAAACTATGAAACCAATCAAATTCAAATGTATGACAGAGATTTAATGTGACAGCTGGTGCTGCTTTTGCCAAGACATTTACTAGACTTATTTGCAAGTTGAACATTTTTTAATGGTCTTTTTAAGTAGGGGTAAGTTCTTTAGAGTTTGGGTCTCCTGTGTAAGTCTTTTGAAGATGATCACCCAATTATCTTTCCAATGTTCAACACATGAAACTACAAGGTATTAGTCTACCATTTTGGCCTTTTCTTGTGGTAAGAATATATCATGTACCCATTAAGCACACTTTTGTTCCCTTCCGTTTGGCTTTTAACAAGCGCATCATAAACAAAAGTGCAAAGAGAACATTGGATTATGAGTATTCAATCAAAGATGGCTCATTAATACATTCAGAATATATTCCTATTTACTAAAATAGGATAAAATATTTAAGAGTTTTTACTGAGATTTTGTGGATCCATGAAAACATGACTTTGGATATTGAGGAAATCCCTGTAGATCCACTTTGCTGCTCTGCTTGAGGAATATTGACCAAGACATCCAAAGGCTTTTGATTCCTTACTCCCCAAATTATCCTCCTTCCCCTTTTAAACATTCTTCAACTGGAAATGAGTACTTAAAGCCTCAAATTCTTTAGTTTTCTATTGGGGATGTCACTGCAAGTTTCTCTGAATTAAAAGCAGGCTACCTTGGTTGTGTGGCTGGTAGCTCCTGTCATCTCCGATGCATTCTCTTAGGACAGCCCAACCCCCAGTGAGCCGTGTGATGGGACCTGTAGCCTCCTTTGAAGACCTCAGCAAGAAGTCACTGTCACCAGTGTAGGTCCTTGCTGCCTGCTTGGGATTGAGCATAGCTTTCTTGTGCCTATCATGTGTGAGCTGGCTGTGAGTCCTTTCTATGAGCTGGTAGTTTTTCTTTTCATCAGGAGACCCTCCAGCCATTTATTGGCCCTAGTTTCTGAAGCTGAATTCCTTCCCAGCTCGTCTTTGATTTGTCATGATCTTTTGCTCACTTACCTTTTAAGGCTGGTCTTGTTTTCCTTTCAAATTCTTACCGAGTGTTCTCCTATTTTCCTCCATGAATGATCTTTTTTTGTTTCCAGAAACATGCTCCTAATCATTTGGGGCATAAGAGAACACTCTCAAGATTCATCACATGCTCTGATACTTTCCAACACCAACTTGCATGTCCAGTATGCCCAACTCAAGTCTCTAGGAGGAAGGTGCTTTATGGTGTTATCATCAGGAGAACAAAAGATAAATCTTGCTATCCAGATTTATCAGGTACTGTGGTTTTGAACTCCCAAACTGGAGTCTTTTGTCACATAAACACTGACTCTGTGCTCCATGTTCTATAGCATTGCACTCAGTCTCTCCAGCTTACACACCTCCCATCTCTCTCTTCTTATTTACTATCTCTGTTCCTGTTGGGTTTCTGTAGTACCCATGGTGCCAAATTATCCTGAGTGAAACCATACACTCTTTCCAGAATTGGTTGTTAGGTACTTGGTTGTGTTTTCAAAGAATTACCTAGAAATTATTTCTGTAATTAGTCTGCCTTTGATTTAAGATTTGATCTCTAGCTTTTATATTTTTCTACTGGGTACCCCTCTCTTGATGACAAACTGCTAGATTCATGAAATCTCTTCTCCCTACTTGGGAACTTCTAACTACTTGGGGTATTTCTCTCTAAAAATCAGTAGTGATCATGAAATCAGCTTTGGCTATCTATGGCCCAAAGAAAGGTTCAGGTTAGTTGTGTAATTATGATTGATGTGATGTGTGAAGTCTTTCCTTATTTTAGGCTGATGGTAGGCAGATCAGGCAAGAATGGTATAAGTCATGACCTTGTTACCTGATATATTGTCTGCCTTCTACTGTTTGGTGACATTTTTTAGTCTGAATTGCCTTTGACTAATGCTAAGTAATCAACTTCACCCTAGGTTTCCATCTCCAAAATGTCTGGGCCATAGAAAAAGGATAAATAAATGTTTTTGAATAAAGTTGCTATATTTGCGACTTTCTCCATATTCTCCAAAATTACATTTTCAAGTTATGATATAGCTGAAATATATAGCATGTTATTTATGATAGAATTTTAAGAGAAGTAATTATAGAAGAACTTCTTTGGGGTCTCTTCCTAAAGGATGCAGACAAGAGTTCAGCTGGTATTCAAAAAAGAGTTGTATTAGAATTTCTTTCTAAATCATGAGAAATTGAACTGGCTACACTAAAGAGTTTTTACCTTAGTAATGAATTCAGTCACTTTTCTGGTTATGTTATTTATAAAATGGCTTTTGCTTATAGATATTCAAATATATACAGTCAGTTATAATCCAAGAGAAATGTGGCAAAAAAAAAATGGATCCCTAAGTCATTAATATGGAGAATTATCTCAAACACAATAGATTTTCCTCATGAAAAAATCACGCAAAGTCTCCATAGCAACCTCACATAATTATGCATAAGATTTCAGTGTAGTAACAAAACCAAGCTCAGAAGAAATTGTAAAGAATAGTGATATAGGTGGCACACAGGAATATTGAAGGGGGATAGTTCTAAAATGGGAGAAATGCACAAAGGACCAAAATCTTGCCTGCTCTGCGCTTTAGAGAGTACTGATTAAGTCACTGCATTATCTGGAAATTGGAGACAGGGAGCAGCAATATCTGATAATACCAAGGTGCCCGGTAAAACTACCATTGTGAAAGGAATGTCAGCATTTCCGTTGGAAGTCTTTTCTTTTCTGAATTTATAGGAGCATAAGAAAATTTCTCTAGATAATACATTGGCATGCAAGATTGAAATAAATGATTTTATTAATTTTTGAGTTTATAAAACTTATTTGAGCCCTTATGTTTAAAAAAACTATAGAAGTACTCTAAACATGCAAACAACATCAAGTTTAGGTACTACTAAACACCGCTGAGATGCTTCAATGCAGACATTCCTTGAAATTTAAATAATTATTTCTTGCAAATACTAGCATACAAGGTTAATCCATTCTTGAATGTTTTTCCCACCTGAGCCCCCAATTTAATGTTGTTTATTAATAGGTAAGTGTCAGCAGTATGGCTTTTGTTTACAGCCATTTGTAAAGAGTAACTGCCCTGTAATTTTGAAGAATATTTGTAGCTTAGTTTGGCCATTTATACCTATGAGAAGAGAGGATAATTTCTGGAATTCCATGGCCACAACACAACAGTGAGAGACTGGATGGTGTTGATGTATAAAAGAATAAGATAATGTCACAATTTCAGTGGGCTTTAACACATATTAATTGCACTGATGGTATGACTCTGATTTCAAACTGGGTCCCAGAACCTAAACCTGACTAAGACATAGTTTGTGGAATGGGAGTCTGGAGTGAGGCACAGATGTGTGACTGGTTAATTTCAACGTAACATAGCAAACACTGAGGCTATGTGCAGGCTATTGGACCATAGCCAAAGGACATTTCACTGAACATCTCCTAGGGGAGATGGTAAGTCTTAAAGGGAGAAGGTGTCTGCAAGGGGCAGAAAGGTGAGGATCACATTCCAGGCAACAGAAATGGCATGAGCAGAGGTCCAGAGGTGTGAACTCATGCAATGTAGTCAGCAGGGCAACCACCAGTCTTTGGTATTACCAAAGCATACATAGCTTAAGGCACAGAGGGGTGGGAAATGGGATTAAATCTGTACAAGGGACACAGTTTAGGCCAGGTCTTTTATGTTAAGCCAATGACCAAAAGAACTGCTCTTAAGACAATGGGAAGAAAGGAAGCTACATTTTAGATAGCTAACTCTGCCTTCCTTTTGAAGGATGCAATTTTGAGGGGCAAGATTAAAAACAAGGAGCTTGATAAAAAAAGGCCATTTTTGAAGCACAAAACTTTCTAGTGACCTGTCTCCTTTGCCTGCTTTGTCCCAAATACTGGGGGTTGAGTCCAAGCTCCATGCAAGCCCATTTGTGCTTTCTCTAACCATGAAGATCATTATTCTGAGGATGATCTTAGCTATGTCCTGTTAACATTAAAATGTTAATTAAATTGGTTTAATTTTGTATTACAGAAACTATTCTCATTTTGAGAACTGAATTAGTTCATTTCTTGGCTTTCAAGCAGAACATCTAAGTGATTAGGGCATATAAGAATTTATTTTTAAAGGCTATAAGGAAAAAATCTATTTTCACATTTGGATATCTGTGTGCATATGACCCATCTAATAGAAATAAGTATTGGGTGACAGTACTATTAGTTTTGGAAGAATCTGTAAGAAATAAGATAATATCTAGGGTTGGAAAACTATGCATTCATTTACTATTCATCCATCTATCCAGTGGTTTTGAGGGCCTACTAGGTGACAGGGGCCATTCTGAATAAGAATGAAGCAGTGATGTGCAAAATAGACTTGAGCCTTGTCCTTGTGGAAATTGCAGCCTAGCAGGGATAACAGATGTTAATCAAATAAATGCATTTGCTTTGAAACAGTTTTTAGAACAGAATTAGTCCATTTCTTTGCTTTCAAGCAGAACATCTAAATGATTAGGGCATATAAAAATTTATTCTATTTTAAAGACTATAAGGAAAAAGTCTATTTTTACATTAGTATGTGATAATGCCATTTATCCAAGTCTTGCTTTTCATACTGGTTCCTTGGAAAATAGGGATTAAGGCTCAGCGCCTGTGGCTCAATCTGCTACGGTGCCAGCCACGTACACCTAAGGTGGCAGGTTCGAATCCCCAGCCCGGGCCTGCCAAACAACGATGGCTGCAACCAAAAAATGGCCGGGCGTTGTGGCGGGCGCCTGTGGTCCCAGCTACTTGGGAGGCAGAGGCAGGAGACTCGCTTGAGCCCAGGAGTTGGAGGTTGTCATGAGCTGTGATGCCATGGCACTCTACCCAGGGGGATAGCTTGAGGCTCTGTCTAAAAAAAAAAAAAAAAAAAAATAGGCTCAAAATTTGATAGATTTTATTACATCACAGTTAAGCATTTCTATTCAGGCCAGGTATATAGGCTGTTATGTATAGGCTCACACCTATGATCCCAGCACTTTAAAAGATTGAGGATGTGGCTCGGCGCCTGTGGCTCAATTGGCTAAGGCGCCAGCCACATACACCTAAGGTGGCGGGTTCAAATCCCCAGCCCGGGCCTGCCAAACAACAATGATGGCTGCAACCAAGCCGGGCGTTGTGGCGGGTGCCTGTGGTCCCAGCTAATTGGGAGGCGGAGGCAGGAGACTCGCTTGAGCCCAGGAGTTGGAGGTTGCTGTGAGCTGAGATGCCAGGGCACTCTACCCAGGGGGATAGCTTGAGGCTCCGTCTCAAAAAAAAAAAAAAAAAAAAAAGATTGAGGATGTGGCTCAGTGAATAGGGCGCTGGCCCCATATATCGAGGGTGGTATGTTCAAACCCAGCCCTGGGCGTTGTGGCGGGTGCCTATAGTCCCAGCTATGTGGGAGGCTGAGGCAAGAGAATCACCTAAGCCCAAGAACTGGAGGTTGCTGTAAGCTGTGATGCCATATCACTCTACAGAGGGTGACAAAATGAGACTGTCTCAAAAAGAAAAAAAAAAAGGTTGAGGAAGGAGGACTGCCTGAGGCCAGCAGTTTGAGACCAGCTTGGGCAACATAGTAAGACCTGTCTCTATAAAAAAATTAAAAATTTATATAGAGTGATGTGGTGTGGTGATGTATACTTGTAGACTTAATGTTAGGAGGCTGAAGTAAGAGGACCACTTAGGCCTGGGAGTTTGAAGTTACAATGAGCTATGATTGCATCATTGCATTCCAGCCTGGGTGACAGTGAGACCCTGTTTTTATTAATAAAATAAAACAAGACAAAGCAAAAATAAAGCCATTGTACCAACTGGTAAGGACAACAAACTATGAACCAAGTGGTGTGATTAACTGAGTTCCAATTTTATTTTTACTTTATTTATTTGTTTTTTTTGGTAGTTTTTGGCTGGGGCTGGGTTTGAACCTGCCACCTCTGGCATATGGGGCTGATACCCTATTCCTTTGAGCCCCAGGCACTGCCCATGAGTTCCAATTTTAAAAAAGAAAATAAAACAGAGCAGTGCCCGTGGCTCAAGGAGTAGGGCACTGGCCCCATATACCAAGAGGTAGCAGGTTCAAACACAGCCCTGGCCAAAAACTGCCAAAAATAAATAAATAAATAAATAAATTAATTAATTAATTAAAAAAAAACAATAAATAACTTTAAAAATCAAATAGAGCTATAAAACTTATAAAAAATATTTGAAAATAGATACATAATATATGCAAAGATTCATAATATTTTTAGGAATCAATTATAAATCTATATAACAGTGAGCTATCAGTTGCATTATCAAATTAGCAAATATTTTCAAAAAATTAATGTTTTGTATTATGGGAAGTTTAGTGAAATAGGATTCCTCATATGTGGTTGGAAGGTATGTAAATTGGTAAAATTATATGGGAATGTAATTGGTAATGCTTATTAAAATCCTAAAAGGATTTATACTTTTTGTCTTGATAATCCCATTCTTGGAATCTAGCTAATGGTATAATCTCTACAACTCAACAATTTCAATAATAGAACCATCAAAATGGTTTTTATAAAAATTACATAATGGGAAAATATGACACAATATGGAGTTTAAAAAAATAAGAAAAATAAAAGCAAATATAAGTAATGAATATATGTGGCTATAAATAAATAAAAATTAAACAAAGCCCACATTTAGGAGTGTAAAATTTATTTCCTACCTACAGTAAACTCACAATATAGAAAGGATAGACAACAATAGGCAAAAAAAAAAAAAAGTAGTCCTCTATTTCAATGAGAAAGGAGATTTTAGAGCAGGGGTCCTCAACCTTTTTAAACAGGGGGCCAGTTCACTGTTCCTCAGACCACTGGAGGGCTGGACTGCGGGCCCTGGGATGAGTCAGCTGCTAAGCAGGACAGGCAGTTGTGGCAAAAACACCCGGTGGACTGGATAAATGTCCTAGGCGGGCCCTATGTGGCCCATGGGCCATAATTTGAGGACACCTGTTTTAGAGTAAGAAGTTGGAAATTGGTCTTGTTGAATGATAACTGAGACCATCCTTGTCAAGATAACACAACTCTTCCAGGAAATTCTTGCCTGGGAAGATAAGATGGTAAACCAATAAACAGATTTATAGTTTGGTTCAATAAATTAACATATCTGGGCAAGTAGTTTGCTCATCTGTCCAAAGAACTCTTCTATTGGGATAAGAGACTGCTCATGTAGACAAATAGTTCACTTGTATGCCTTTGTTTCTCTGTGACTACTAATTCTAAACTCTCCTAAATATTATAAACTGTGCCCAATCCCCATCAGTTTCTTGCTTTGTAAGATCACCTTAAACCACTCGAGCTCATACCCCCAAATTTTGTAAATATCCCTTTTTTGAAATCTGCCATTGGCATACTACCAATTCTCTGTCAAGCTGGTGTTCTCCATTTCTGTAGTAAGTCTAACATGAATGGTGTGCTACCCACTTACTTTAACATAAATACTAAAATAAATACTTAGATTTTTGTTGCTTGATCAAGAAGTTTTTCTGGTATTCTTTGCAAGAGTTGGCAGTAGATGAGAGTTTTCACAAACTCTGTGAACTTGAATGAGATAAAAATTATATAGTTTCATAGACCTTTAAGTTAAATTTATCCTTTCCTTTAATTATGAGTGTAAACAACAAATCTCAGTGACTTCATTTTTAGTCTGCATTACGGTTGTTGTATATATCTCAAAATTATCATTTATGCTCCCCAGTACTTTGTGATTATTGTAGGGTCAGAACTTTGAAGCCACTGAGATTTTACCCTTGCCACAGTTTCACGCATAATAACAGAAGACACAAAACTCCTGCATCAGAGATGAAAGACTATTACAGCAAACACAGTAGCCAGACTTCCAGTATATTTGTGCCATTTCTCTGAGCTTTAATTTCCACAGGCAATCGACATGGAAAACAAACACAAGAAAGCAGATAGATTGTGTCACAAGAGAGGAATTTAGGGCCAAGGGTCCAGCACTTTTTCAGCAAACAAGCCTGTCTGATTGCTTAAGTGACTAGCAATTGAAACTGGTCAGTATCTGGCAATGGATAAGCTCTTGGACTGTGGTGCACTCAGCAAGAATGCTCAGGGAAACTCAGGACTCCTGGGGGATTGCCTCTCAATGTAGTACTAGCCCTGTTATTTAAAGCATTTATAAAGGACTGCATATATGACTATATCATTTTGCTTTTTTTAAAAAATATACTTCATTTCCCATGTATTTTATTACATGTATAAAAATACATCATTCTGAGAGGGGTTGGTTGTCTTTTTTATTTTTTTATTTTTATTAGAGACAGAGCCTCAAGCTGTCACCCTGGGTAGAGTGCTGTGGCATCACAGCTCACAGCAACCTCCAACACCTAGGCTCAAGCGATTCTCCTGCCTCTGTCTCCCATGTAGCTGGGACTACAGGCGTCCGCCACAACACTTGGCTATTTTTTGGTTGCAGCCGTCATTGTTGTTTGGTGGGCCAGGGCTGGATTCAAACCTGCCATCTCAGGTGTATGTGGCTGGCTCCTTAGCTGCTTGAGCCACAGGTGCCGATCCGAGAGGGGTTGGTTGTCTTAACGAGACTGCCAAAGGGTCCATGGCACAAGTAAGGTCAAGAAACTGAAGATTTTCAATTTTCACCAATAAGTATTAATATAAAAATTTCTATACAATTCCTTTACTAAGGAAAACATTTTCAGAGCTTTCCTTGTCTGGAAGGCTCAGTGGGTAGGGCCCTGGCACCAGCTCCAGCAGGCCAGGGTTTGGGTCTCAGTTGTAGGCATCTGAGCTATTTATTTAACCTCTTTGTGTCTAATTTTCTTCAGCTGCAACATGAGACCCTTGTTACCTAACTCACTGGCTTATGGGTTCAAAAAGAAGAGCGAGAGGCGCGTTCTCACACATTGCTGGCAGAACTGTAAACTGAATACATTTTCTGGAGAGTAATTTGGCTATATACATTAGAAAATATTCAATTCATTCAAGCCAGTAATTCCATCACTAGAAATTGATTATTCAGGCTCGGTGCCTGTGGCTCAATCGGCTAGGGTGCCAGCCACGTACACCTAAGGTGGCGGGTTCAAATCCCCAGCCCGGGCCCGCCAAACAACAATGATGGCTGCAACCAAAAAATGGTCGGGCGTTGTGGGGGCGCCTGTGGTCCCAGCTACTTGGGAGGCGGAGGCAGGAGACTCGCTTGAGCCCAGGAGTTGGAGGTTGCTATGAACTTTGATGCCATGGCACTCTACCCAGGGGGATAGCTTGAGGCCCCGTCTCAAAAAAAAAAGAAATTGATTATTCAGACAATAATGTAGGTAAGAAGATGTTTGTGGAAGTATTATTTATAATAGTAATATTTTGGTAAGCATCTTGAATATCCATCAATCAGGACATGGCTACAGAGATTACATCTATTCACATAAATAGGGCCAATAAGATTTGTTATAGCAGAATGTTTGGTAACACTGGAAAATGCCTTTGACTTCATGTCAAAGGAGGAAGAAAAGATACAGAAGTCTTTATGTGGTATGGCTCCGGTTTTGTTTAATGAACTATATATGTTTACCTGCTTAGAAAAAAAAAACTAGTTGGAAAGTTCCTGAAAATCTTATTGCTCGTGGTGTATATCTATATACACCTGAAATTTTAAAATATATATTTGAAAAAATTTCCTAGTATTCCTCAGTAAACATGTTTGCTTTCTAATAGGAAAGGCAAATTATTTTAAAGAAAAAACTGAAAATCAAAGTTATTTGCGGGAAAAGGCTTTGAAAATCATTGTGCTATACCAACGTGAGATGTTGCTAGTGTGTTTCTGGGGCTTTAGAAGCACAGCTGGATCCACATTTAAATCTATCTGTTTGATTTAAACTGCAGGAGGGGCTTGGTGCCCGTAGCACAGTGGTTACGGCGCCAGCCACGTACACTGAGGGTGGCATGTTTGAACCCCGCCTGGGCCAGCTAAACAACCGCAACAAAAAAATTGCCAGGTGTTGTGGTGGGCGCCTGTAGTCCCAGCTACTTGGGAGGCTGAGGCAAAAGAATTGCTTAAGCCCAAGAATTTGAGGTTGCCTTGAGCTGTGATGTCACCGCACTCTACCAAGGGCGACATAATAACACTCTGTCTCAAAGGGAAAAAAAAGTATATATATATATGTAACAAATTGCAGGAGGATGAGCAGGCGAGCCTGAGCCTGGCACCCTCCCTGCGTGGATCGCCCCCTCTTTGAGGTCCCCATAGCAGTTGTGCATGGGTCTCTGTGTGTTATTCTTCTGGCCCAATCCACTGCCCAGCCTGCCTCTCTCCAGTATGGGTCTCTAACCCCTGTGTGTGATTCTTCTGACCAGATCTACTGCCCAGCCCACCTATCTCCAGTACTAACGAGTCTGTCTGGTTTTGTCTGCTGCGTGAATCATGCCTCAGAAATGGAAAAAGCCTTAAGGCCAGGGCCCGTCTAGGTGCAAGAGCTGGGTCCAACCTGGAGCGTGATATCAGCCTGCGTGATGAGGGCTTTGCTGCAACTTCCCGGCTGCAGGGCAGGCAAGGGTGTGGCTGTTTTTGAGCTTCTTGGAAGCCCCAGTGGAATGCTAACGTGATGCTGCCAGACACAGGTGAGGAAGAAAAGGCAGCTTCTCATGTGGTAGGATCTGAGGGCATCCGTGTTCGCCTGCGCCTAGGAGGACAAAGGAGGACAATTCCTTTGTCAGGGAAGACAACTGGAAGGAGGGGACACAGAAGGCTCCTGCTAGAATGCTCATGCTCATAGCAGTCAGCAACATATCTTAATCTTAGGACTGAGACTCTGGAATCAGCCAAATTTGGGTTTGGATCTCAACTTCACTACGGCTTGGGTATGTCGCTTGGTATCTCTGACTGTGTGTCTCCTCATCTGTAAACAATGATAAAAAGCACTTGCACACACCTAACATATACAACTCCATGTGCCCTTCTTCTATCAAATCAATCTGCACAGCAACCTCAACTGGCAGTCACTGTCATCATCATGCCCATGATACAGATGAGAAAACTGAGGCACAGTGTGGTTAATGAATTTGCTGAAGGTTAATTAATCAGCTCTAGGATGAAGCCATACCCACTATGGTTCCCAAGTCTATGTTTGGGAGCCTTATCATTACAAGATGGGATAATAATTAACTATGATTCCTTAGGAGCTTACTCAGTGCTCAGCACTGTGCTAAATACTATATAGAAATTTTCTGATTTGTTTATCCCAATGCCCAGATGAGGCAAGGACTATTGTTACATGGTAACATCGACCTGGCAGGACACTCAATTGTAAGCAAGGCCTTGTATTAAGGGCTGGGGCTTCAGGAGATTGCTAAAGCTCAAAGAACTTAAGATGTGTCCATAAATAACTGTGATTCATGGTAGACTCATAGCTTGATGGAGCTGAAAGAGAGCTTAAGAGGTCATCTGGTTCAAAGTCATTTTTACTGATGATCAGAACTGACTTGCTTTGTTTATTCCCACAGAATTTGTGTGTGAGGGGAGATTCAGTGAGATGATAAAAATAGCTAACAAAGAGTTTGAGTGTTGTGTGTGTGTTTATCTTATTAAACTCTCCAATCAGATGGTGAAGCACTATTATTATCTCCATTTCAGATAGGGAAAGTGAGATGTTAAGAAGCAAAGGCTCGGCACCCATAGCAAAGTGGTTACGGCCTTAGCCATAGACTGAGGCTGGTGGGTTTAAACCAGGGCCAGCTAAACAATAATGACAACAGGAACAAAACATAGCTGGGCATCATGGCGGGCTCTTGTAGTCCCAGGTACTAGAGAGGCTGAGGCAAGAGAATCACTTGAGCCTAAGATTTTGAGGTTGCTGTGAGCTGTGCCTCTATGGCATTCTACCAAGGGCAACATAGTGACACTGTGTCTAAAAAAAAAAAAAAGTTAAGTAATTTGCCCAGTGCCACTCAGCTAGCAAGACGTGGACCTAGGGTGCAGGCAAAGAGCATTCCAGAGCTCGTGAGCCAGCATGCTTTGTGCCATCCCAGTTAGAGAAGGTAGTTAAAAGGCCTTGGAAAGAAGGAGATGGATTCGGTGGATATGAAAGTGCTTTGCAAACTACAAAGTGGAGTACAGACATGAGTTATCATCAGAGAGAGGGAAGGGTCCCAGGAGAGATATAAAGTGGTATAGACCTCAGGGCAAAATCAAGGAAGATCTCCGGGATGAGATGGCATTTGCTTTGGGTTTGGACCTGTGTTCCTGGAGAAGGAATGAGGAATGTCTAGACTGTGTGTGGGATGGTAATCAGGAAGTTTCTACAAGATGGCTCATTAAGTTAGCTACTTGGTACCTTGGCCTCGATGAAGTGATTAGGAATACAGAAAACTTGGCTATCTAAAGTAGGGATTCCAACCGCACAGAGCATTTGGGCAGGCACATCTGAGAGGGGGATAAAGGAAGGCACAGAAGTTAGCAGAGGCAGGGGAGGTCAAGCAGCCTGAGAGTGTTTGACCACACTCTAGTTATGAGGCCGTGAGCAAGCTATTCAATATCTCCCTGACTCAGTTTCCTCATCTGAAGAATGGGAATGATAATGATGGTGTATATACTTCAGAGGCTTCTGTAATTTAACCTGCTAATCTGTGTTAACTATTTACTATGATGCCTGGTATAGATAAGCACTCTGTAAGAGCTATTGTTATTCCTGTCACAATTCTAGGATAACCTGATTGGTACCACTATCCAGGGAAGAACAGGGTTAGAACAAAGCAGACACACACACCTACTTCAACCTACTTTCCTGGCAGACCTATATCTGGCAGGAGTCAGTTGGTTTGAAAATAACCCAGACTAGCTGCCCCCTCTTTTCCACCATTGGTGGTGTTTTTGCCAATCATTAAGAGTTGCTTTTCAGGAAAGGCACAGACCGTGGGAGGCAGAAGGGGTAGAGGCCAGTGGCTTCCAGTTCTGGGCAACCGGGACAACGAAAGGGTCATAAGTGCTTTCTTGGTCGTCACATTGATTTTTGGCCTCTTCTTTGTGGCTCTGTTGGAATTTATGAATCCTGTTCATTACCCGCCCCCCGCCAGGTCTTTGCATACTGGGGATTTGCTGTCCATTCTCAGGGGCAGACACGCTCCTGCAGAGAAAACGCAGACAGGGAGGAAGTCCTCTCTTGAGCAGGTTAATGGCCTGACAGAAGGGTGGCTGCTGGGGTGGGGGTTACAGGAAAGGGAAATATGAGAAAGGAAAATATAATATGTCCTGAGGCATCTTTTGATAGGACTAAGGCTCAGGGAAGTAGCTGGCGTGTGCCCATCACCTCAGCCCTCTGAGGAAAGGATTTATAAACTCCATTGTACAGATGAAGAAACTTGCCCAGAGCCCCAGCTAACCTGTAGATATGGGAGACTAACCTAGATCTATTCAAAACTAAGTCACCTTATTCCTTGATACTTTATGGAAGGGTGATAGGACTAAAATAAATTGTCTTTACAAGTATTGGAAAATTCACATTTTGCATACACTGTGTCTGGCAAACTTCATTGACTCTGTGCTGTAGTCTGGGCCTGCCTGGCTTGGAAAACAGGAATGCTCATGGAAGTAGCCATTGTTGTTCACAGACTACCATAATTCAGGAAGCAAAGTGCTGGAAAAGTTCAGTCCTGCCTTTTATCCAGGCAGAAGGCTAGAATTTGTAGTTATCAGCAAATCCAGCTCTATCAGGATATAACTACTTGTAGTTATGTTTTACTATTGCTCATTGGCTTGGTGGCTTTCTGTCCAGGGAGAGGGAAGTGGGTCATAAGTACAAGGAAGTATTTCTGGGCTCTGGCAGCCTTGTCCTGTTTATACATCCTCTCTCCAGATTTGCACAACCTGACCACAGAAACGTCATACTCCAAACTCAGGTAAACAGAGGCAACTAAATAGTTTCCGGTCAGCCAGTGGCTATTGAGCAACCATGGGGACTCAGAACCCTATACTAAGCAACTGTGATATATACACAAGAAAAGAACCCAAGTTTCCTGACTTTGGGCGCTAGAGCAGAGGTGTATTGCTGTTGGGGGTGGTGGTCACACAATGCAAGATCTGAGCCTCTTCCTGGCATGACTCAGGCCCAGATACCCCTCCTACACTCCCCCAGTGACACCACCAAATTAGGATGGGAAAGGCAAGTAGAGGATGAAGGAAGTCTCTAATTTAGCAATAAATGTCTGGATGAATCCAGATCTCCTTTAGAAAACAAAACTGGGCTCAGCACCTGTGGCTCAAGTGGCTAAGGCGCCAGCCACATACACCTAAGGTGGCGGGTTCAAATCCAGCCCGGCCCACCAAACAACAATGACGGCTGCAACCAAAAAATAGCTGGGCGTTGTGGTGGGCACCTATGGTCCCAGCTACTTGGGAGGCTGGGGCAGGAAACTGGCTTGAGGCCCGGAGTTGGAGGTTGCTGTGAGCTGTGAAGACATAGCACTCTACCTAGGGGGATAGCTTGAGGCTCTGTCTCAAAAAAAAAAAAAAAAAAAAAAAAAAAAAAGAAAACAAAACTGGATGAAGGGGCCTGTGTCTGAACTTCTTAAGAAAGTCAGGTGCAAACAGAACTGTGCAGGAATTCTTTCAAATTTTGCAAATTCTTGCAAAAGGCTGTGGGGAGGGGGGCTTTCTTAAAGAGGCAGGCACAAATGAGGTGAAGGCTATATTAGCCAGTTTGATGAAAGTTTTTCAAATTGTATATAAAACCAGCACATTGTACTCCATAATTGCATTAATGTACACAGCTATGATTTAAAAAAAAAAAAAGAGGCAGGCACTCCTCCATGGCTGCTCTCTTATGTCTAGGTAATTAGGTGTGGAGGGGGGAAGGAGTGGGCGAGATAGAGACTGATAGATACTGAAAGTGATAGGAAGATAGAGAGGTGGTGGCTAAGGAGCCTGGTTGTTCTGCAGAGACAGAGAAGGGTATGGGAAGACAGTCCCAAGTCACACATCTGAATGTGTCAGTCATGCCCTTCCTCACTGGTCAAAAAGCCTGGGTCAGTCTGTCAAACACTGCGTTTTCTTACAACCTTGAGGCCCCAGAATGAAAACAACTAGCTTCTTCCTCTTTTCCATTAGCAATTCAGAAACAGCAGCAGCAGAATCTCATCTCCAGCCCTTACTGCCATGCTGTTTTTATTTAATATGATAAGAAAAGACAAAATCCCAATGTTTTTGTTATGTATTTGCAGAAAGGTAAAGTTGTACTGCAGAATGAAGGAGAGAATTTGAGGAGTGGCCCAAACCCCCACCAACAGCTCTTCATCTGAGGTGAGGCTTTCACCTCCTAGGATTGGAATGGTGGGGTGCAAATAAAATAATTTATGTGAACTTGTCGAGCCCAGCCCCATCCCTTGGAGCCAAATACATTAATCTGTTCTTTTCCTAGGGTAGATATTATTTTGGGGGGCAGGGAGAAAAGGGAGAGGAAGTAACTCTGACACTGAGCTTGTACTTTTTGTTACTGCTGCAGGAGCCTCATCACTTCCACTCCTCCCATCCTAATCGAAGACCTGGCCTCCTAACTAACCTCCCCTCTTCTACTCTTGTCTCCTCTAGTTTATTCTCCACATAGCAGTTAGCATGATCTGAACTTGCACTAGCATCTTGTCCCATCCTTCCAATGTCTCTGATACAGAGTAGAATTTAAAACCCTTTGCCAAGGACTATCAGGCGTAACAAGCATCCTCTGACTTCTTCCTGTGGCCCACTCTGCTGCACTGCCTTTCTGTTCCTGAGCTCACCAGACTGTTCCCTCCTAAGCGTTTTTGTATAGCTATCCCCTCTGCCAAGAACCCCTGTTCTTGTTACCTGTCATGGAGGACTTGTCTGACCACCTAAGGTAAATTAGCCCCCCATCATTCTATTTCATGCGCTTCAGCAAATGGTAATGATACTAGCTCAACGATCTAGTCTGTCATTTACTTGTTTATTGTCTGTTTCCCCCATGACAGTACAAGCCCCGGGAGAAAAGGATTGGTCCATCACTGAATCCCTAGTGCTAAGCAGAGCCTGGCACACAGTAGACTTGTAGAATTTGTTGCATAAATGATCTTTTCAAATCCTAACAACCATTTTGCGTGTTGTGTGAGAGAACCGAGGCTCTGGCGGCGCAGGATTAGATTCCAGCTGTCTGAACGCGGAACTCGCCTTCCTTCCCAGGATACCTCGCCACTTTCCACCGCGCGTGCAGGTCCCCTTCGCGCTCCATCTTTGTCACATACTTAATCCCGCTCTCCAGAGAGAGCAAGGCTGGTCTTCCACTCCCTTCTCAGACCGTTGCTCTCTTACGCGGTCTCACTTTTCAGGCGCTTGGAGACGCCTCCCTTTTCCTAAAATGGACCCCCAGGCTGCGCGCACCGCCCCCCCCCCTTGGGTCCCCAATCAGGGGCAGAGAGGGGTTTCCTCACCGTCTATGGCAAAATGTGGTGGTCTCTCTAGCCCACCGGTGTTGCGCCCTCACTCCGCCTCCTACTCTTGGCAGGAACCCTGGGGCCCGTGTGGGGACGAGGAGGAGGCTCCAGGCATCAAGGGCACTGGGGACACCCAGGCCGGACTGGGGATGGGTCAACTCCGCACAGCAGAACCTTTCTTCACTAAGTCCCCGTCTGCCCGCCGGTCGGCTTTGGAGGAGACACCCCACTTAACCGTCCCTCCTCCTCCTCCGCCCCCCTCCCGGCCCTGTCTGCTAAAGCTCGCCGTCTTCCCTGCCCCAACTTCTTACGCTGCTCCTCCTGGAGCGCTCCGCATCGCTCCGGGGACCCCCACGCGTGGATCTTCGAAGCCATTGTCAGCGCCTGGTACTTTTGAGCTCAGTGGGCGAGGGCTTGCGGGGTTCCTCCAGCCAGGAGTCGCGAAGAGCGAAGAGCAGAGGCGGAGGCAATTTTAGGCCTTTGGCCGGGTGGGCCGGGTCGGGAGAGACGCGTCCATCATTCGCCATCCGGGGCGCGCGCCGCCCTTTGGAGACCCCGCGGGCGACCCGTAGCTCGGGCACGCGCCTGTCGCATCCCGCAGGAAGGAGGGGTCCTGCTTGTGGCCTGGGGTGGCGGCCGCCATGGAGATCCCCTCGGTCCGGGGCCGGCGTCTGGGGCCTTGGGGTCGGCCCTGACCGCCCTCCTCCCTGCCCGGGCTGGGTCGTGGACGTGCCCCCCGCGGCACTCAGCCACCTCTGTGTCTCCGCCCTCCCCGGGCTGCGCTGCTGCCTGGGCGCGGCGGCGGCGAAGGCGCCCTGTTGAATGGGCTGTGAGGGCCCAGGTTTGAAGCGCTGGCGAACGCGGCCTCCGGGGGCGCAAGGCAGCAGCAGCGGTGGCGACCAAACGGGTGTTGGAGTTGGCGGCGGCCATGGAGGGCCTGGCTGGCTATGTGTACAAGGCGGCCAGCGAGGGCAAGGTGCTGACTCTGGCCGCCTTGCTTCTCAACCGGTCTGAAAGCGACATCCGCTATCTGCTGGGCTATGTCAGCCAGCAGGGAGGGCAGCGCTCCACGCCCCTCATCATCGCAGCCCGCAATGGACACGCCAAGGTGGTGCGCTTGCTGTTAGAACATTACCGGGTGCAGACTCAGCAGACTGGCACCGTCCGCTTTGACGGGTAGGTACCTCCCGACTCTGTCGTTTCTGATTCTTGCGGACTCACTGATTCATGGGGCCTCCCTTCCTTCACCTTCTTTAATGGAGGTACTTCTCCCCATTTGAACCTCCTCCTGGCCCGCTAATGCCCAGGTCATCTAATAGGCTGTATTCCATCCCATATCTTGCCTCTCATCCTCTTTGGACCCTTCACCCTCATTCCCTCTATAGGTAGACAGCCACACCTTCGGTCTCAAGATCTAGTTGATAGTCGCCCTCTCTACTAGTTCGTCTGTGAATAAGCTGTTTGCAGGAGATGGGTGCTTTCTAGGTTTTACCTTTAGTAGCACTGGCGTTGTGACTAGAGATCAGAAATTAACGAGGTCATTAATAAACATTAAAGACCTCTGATGAGTTATTTGGCCGTCCATTTCCCCCTCTTCAAGTGAGTGGTCCTATTAAGCCCTCAGCGTGGTGTTGGAGCTTTAGTGGCAGAATAAGCACCTAGAACCAGCAGCAGCTGCAGCCTCTAGAGGGATTGTCACGCAGCTAGACATCTCAAGACATGACTCTGAATCTTCCAGATTGCACAGGGTAGATATGTTGGCCACTAAAATGGCACTGGACCTGATAGGAGATGATGCCAGTTTTAAATTACATGTCACCCTGTGATGTTGTGGGTAAGCTTGATCATTCACTCTTATTCAAGGTGGGGAGTTCAAAAATTAATTTTGTCATAGTTAAAATTTGCCCTTTGAGTTTATTATACATGTTTTTGGGGTGATAATGAACACTGAATTGTCAGGTTTGACATTATCCTCTCTTCTGGAGGATTATGAAATTAGAGATTAGAGCTGCATAAAGATTTTGCTTCATTGATTGTATTTCTTTTTGTTGACTTGTGCCAGTACATAAGCTGTCTTAGAATTTTTTTCTTTTGAAGTATATGGAGTCTAAGCATAAAAATATGTTATCTTTAGTTTTGGTGGTTAAAAACTGCCTGTTTAAAACCTGATTGAAAAAGTATTTATTTTCTTTAAGATGACTAAGGCAATATTGAATTTTTGGTTGATTCTTTTTTAGATTTAAATATTAAAATCTTTTTATTCTGTTTCAGATGAGTAGAAAATATTTTAGAGCATTGTATCTTGATGAAAGGATAGCCTGTGGATAATGGCTTATATCACTGGTACCACTTCTATAGATGTTAACAAGATGATTTTTTTCACACTGACCAAAGATGGCCACCTCATTCATGTTTGCTTTCCCTTACTGGCTTCTGTGTCCTCTCTGTAACTCCTTGCATTCCCACACCTAGAGAAGGAGGATAGCGGAATGGCCTCTGAACCTCCAGTACCATTCTAGCTGTATCCACACATACAGTCCTTGATATGGATCTCTGCAATAATCTCTGCAATAATGGGAAGAACACTGCTGCTAGGGAGCTTGCAGAGGCCTGTGTGGATAAGAGAGAATAGTGGGGAGAGAAAATAGTTTTCTAGAGAATTTAGAAAGGCTTTGCTGATTGCCATATTCTTTAACCATCAAAGAGTAATTTTTTGAATTTAAAAGAACTTGAAATGATTAGAAATGTAGCATTGAGCTGGTATAGTGGCTTACCTTGCCCAGTGTTCTAGACTGGGCAATAACATTAAGGGATTTGGTAAGAAAACATTTATTGATCACCAATTATGTGCCAGGTTCTGTGTTGGGATTGGGTATGCAGAGGTGAATTACATACTGTTCTATCATGGAAGGATGACAGTTTAGGGGGAGAGAGAGAAATAGATATATACAAGAGTAATTGCAGGTGCCATGCCATTTAGGGTTAAAGAAATCTTTTGGACTACTGAGTGAAAATGGAGGGATAAGATGTGCTGAACCTTGGGGGGATCAGAAAAGGCTTCACAGGGGAGGTGATGTTTGAACTGTGTTTTAGATAATAGGATGTGAAGAAGAGGGGCAGCAGCCTGGTGCACTTGCAGTGAGAGTCCGTGCTGTTGCAAGAAGAGATTCAAGTCAGGGCAATTGAGAAGGATTGTGGGAGACTGGAGAGAGGTGGAGACCAGATTTTGATGATCTTTGTATAACTACTGAGAGTAATACTGCTGAAACTGCAATCTCAAATGTTTGTATCATTTGTCTGAGCCTTCTTAGATATATATGTATGTGTGTGTATATATATTTAGTTTATGGATTATTACAATTATGAATTTATTAGTTACTTTGTAAAAGTTGTATTTATTTTATTTATTAAATGCCTATGATGGGCCTAGCCCTGTGTCATGTTCTATAGAGTATACAGAGTTTCTACTTTGAGGAATTTACCAATTAATTAATGAAAGAGAGGTATTGAAGTTCCTGGCCACCTTTCTTCCACTCACACCACTCTGAAATTATTTTGCAGTTTCTCTCAGTCATTTGACTTTTTAGAATTACCAGGAAAAGACATTATTACTTGCAAATGTGATTATTTCAATTTGCACTCATCTCAGCAGTGTGAAAATGTTGCCTGAGTGGTATTAAGAATATGGAGCCCACTCACCCCTTGGGTCTGGCTTTTGAAAGCCCACCTCTCTTCCTTAGATTCCATTGGCTCTTGAGACCTATGGCTGGGTGGGGTCTAACAGGTTCTCTGTGTGCTGAAGGAAGTTAGTGTTTCTAATTTTTAGTCACTTGCATACCATCTTCACAGTTGTTGAATATCTTTTCTGCTGTTTACTTAATATTTTTTTCTTAAATGTCTACTGTTCACTTGATATTTGTCTTCAGCAGTGTTTCACTTCTTTTTAGTTTCATCCTGTGCAAAAGATTCTGTGTAATTAGAGGTTTAATATATTGTGTTTTGTGTGTGGGCACATGTAAGAGAGAGACAAACAGACATTAAAATATTAAAAAAATTTAAAAGTCTGTGTTTCACCTAAAAACTTCTATAATGTCTTAGGAAACTAAAGTGGGTTCATAATAAAGCCTCAGGTGGGAAGGGACCACCCGCTTATATTCAGCCCCACGTTGGTATTTGAGTCCTTGTTCGCATGTTTAGGAGTAACATTTGAGATGATTTTACTCATGGCTTAACATGTGGACACCATAATTGACATAGGTGAGTGGACAAGAAGAAAAGTCACTAGTGGAAACGAAAGAAGATCTCTTAGTTGGAGAATGGGATGTTGTTAGGAATGTTATAAAAATGGAACAGAAACAAAGGGAAGGTGTCTTATGACCATGGACTATTGTGCTTGCCTAAGTTCTGAGGGCCTGACTGCTCTGTATCAGTTTGCGGGGACCCAGGTCCTTGAAGAGGTTTGCTGATGTGGATGGGGAGAACAGGACTTCTGAGAATTCTGAGACTTCTTGACAAGTGCCCTTACTTTTAAAGTGAGTTCTTATACTAATACTTCTTTTTTTTTTTTCAAGACAGAGTCTCAAGCTGTTGCCCTGGGTAAAGTGCCATGGCATCATATCTTATAGCAATTTCCAACTCTTGGGCTTAAATGATCCTTTTGCCTTCGTTTTTCTATTTTTTTTTTTTAGTAGAAACAGGGTCTCACTTTTGCTCAGGCTGGTCTTGAAGTCATGAGCTCAAGCAATCCACCTGCCTCAGGCTCCCAAAGTGCTTGGATCACAGGTGTGAGCCACAGTGCCTGGTTAATACTTCTGATAAATAGCCGGGTAGAGGAAACGCATGAGGGGCAGGCTATCATTTGCTTTCATTTAGAAAGTCTTTAACAATATATGATTCAAGGAACTGCATGTGATTTAGTAAATGATTTTAAGGACTTTGGTTAAAATAAAGCACTGGTTATTTACCTTTAGTGAATTTTCTATTTCCATGTCAAATGCTTGAACCAGACCTTTCTATTTTAACTTGTACCAGGAAGCAGATGAGCTTAGTTTTGTGATTAGAAATATTCTGTCTCATTGAGAAAAGTTTTTATTGCCTGATGTTTACATACTTTTTGTTTGAAAAGGTGAATATCAGATTATTGTTTCTTAATTTAGAGATGTAATACATAATAAATAATTTGCATTGCAATCCTGGAGTCTAAAAAGATCATTGTTTTATAGTGTTTCTCCCATAGGAATTTAGTAAATGTTGCATTAATTTTATTACATCTTTGTTTTCCATTTAATTCATTTGGTATTTTGTTTTGAGGCAATATAGTCTTATAAAATTTTAGCTAGATTTAATGGATGGAGGAATGTCATAGATGTTAGGATTATAATTCTCTTTAATGTTTAATATTTGATTTAGATCTAGAAATTCTAACTTCTCCAAGACTAATGTTTCGGAAGGATTAGTCTTATTATGAAATACTTTACAATGAATTTTTTTGTCATAAAATGTCTTAAAAATTTTAATTGCCTGAATAAGGCTCCTGTCCTATAACTATATAGCTCAAGGAGGAAAAATGGAAATTATTAGCCTATCACAGCAAAAATATTAAACTGACCAAGTAGTTTTCATTATAAAAACCAGATAAAGTACATACTTAACTTTTAATTTAAGTTATTATGTAAATTTTTTACATAATTTAACTTTTACCTTTATAGCATAGATTCTGGATGTTTGAGATCAGAAAAGTATTTTAATCACTTTTTGTCTTTTTTCATCTTTAAAATGAGGGTAAGAGGGTTATTGCTAGATTTAAAGATAATGTATGTGAGTGTTAATTTTATTGTAATATTTCTTGAGTTTTAGATTCATATTCCTTGGAGAATAAATTTACATTTTAAAAACCAGTGCAAGTAAACAGTAAAGCTATGTAAAGGTAACTATATGTTAACTATGTATTTTTTATGGATTATATTAGTAATCATCTTGAAAAAAATGCTCTTTAAATTGAAACATGTTTGAACAATGACATGTACTATGTTTCCTTTTACTTGATGCATTTTATGGTATTCAAAGTACTTTTGTAGTATCTACCCAGGGTTGTTGTGAAGATTAATGAGATATATTGCATATAAAGTAGCTACTACAGTGCTTAGCACATTGAAACCATTTGATATAAGGTGTTTATATTCATTTAAACTGTTTTTCTTTCTTTTTTTTTTTTTTTTTGAGACAGAGCCTCAAGCTATCCCCCTGGGTAGAGTGCCATGGCATCACAGCTCATAGCAACCTCCAACTCCTGGGCTCAGGCGAGTCTCCTGCCTCCGCCTCCCAAGTAGCTGGGACTACAGGTGCCCGCCACAACGCCCGGCCATTTTTTGGTTGCAGTCATCATTGTTTTGGCGGGCCCAGGCTGGGGATTCGAACCCGCCACCTTAGGTGTACGTTGCTGGCGCCTTAGCTGATTAAGCCACAGGTGCCGAGCCGATTCACATTTTATTTGAAAATAGATTTTAAAGTAATGATTAACAGATACCCACACCATTATAAGATGAGGAAATTAACTCAAGTGTCTCTCTGACCTAGGGTTCTGACCTGGGCCTGGAGCCCTTTGCAGGTTTGCTCAAGCTAGAAATTTCTGAGTTTGGCTCAGGGAGAGTCCCCAGGTCCTCTCCTTGGGATGAAAGAAAGCAAAGGGCTTGGTTCCTGTAGCTTGTGGATAGGGCACCAGCTGTATACACCATGGCTGGCAGGTTCCAACCAGGCCTGGGACTGCTAAACAACAATGTAACAACTACAACAGTAACAACAACAACAAAAAACAGCTGGGTGTTGGTGGTGGGCGCCTGTAGTCCCAGCTACTTGGGAGACTGAGGCAAGAGAATCCCTTGAACCCAGGAGTTTGAGGTTGCTGTGAGCTGTGACGCCATGGTACTCTACCGAGGGTGACATAGTGAGACTCTGTCTCCCCCACCCCCCAAAAAAGCAAAGGTTGGGAAAAAACCTCACTGAGAGAAATGTGACTTCAGGGACTGTGTCCATTTCAGTTGTGTCATTAAAACTCTGGGAAGCCAAAGCACAGTCTACCAGGGAACTATGAGTCCAGGGATGCCTAGCTCTTTCTCCCCTCTCTCCTGGTGCCCCTGGATGGCTGTGTGGGTGGTGGTAAGGGTGGGAGGGCAGCCACACCCCCACAGGGAGGGGAGGCTGAGGCCTCTTAGCTGGGGGAGGGGCAGGAGCCAGGCACAGGTTAACATGCTGGCTCTGAATGAACCTAGGCTCCATGCTGATTCCTCTTAATGAATTAATAATGGCAGTGGGTGGGCAGGGCAGCTGGACCGCAGCAGTGAGAGACAGACACAGATGCAGGCAAAAGTGGGGGAGGGGAGGAGGGCAGTGCCCCCTGGGGGTGGGTCTGGGGGGTGCTGTCCGGTGTAGGCTGTGGCTCACTGCTTTCCATGTCAGGGAGGTAGCTCCCCACTGGTTCTACTGGAGGTACCAGGTGGCTTCCTGAGCTAAGCCACTTCCCAAGCCTTGGCTTTATGCCTTGCAGAGCACTTGGCAGATAGATATACCCATGACCCAAGTAGTATGCTTCCATTTTACAGATGGGAAAACTGAAGCCCAGCGTGATTAAATAATTTATCAAAGGTCGCACAACTGGTTAGTGGCAGAGTTGGGATTCAACCAGGTCTGTCCAACTCCAAGGCCTGTGCTTTACCTATGTTCTTTATTGAGTGTGTGCAGTGGGTCAGGTGCTGGGAGGAGGGGTGTCAACAGGACCCTGCTCTAGCCCTTAGGTGCTTTAGGTTGGAAGAGAGGAGCAAGGTAGGCAGATGTGTTCTGGGTGGGCAGAGTGGGGCAGGTCCCTAGAGCTGTGGGGTATGGGGCGGGGGCAGGAGACGAAGCTGCCCCTTGGCCTGCAGGCTAGGGGAAAAGGCTTTCAGGGCTGGACCATCACTCCCAGGAGGTCTCCCTTCCTTCCTCCCAGCAGTAATGACCGGTACTGGGCTGCAGGCTGCGGAGGGAGGTAGGGGGGGCTGCTGGGTGCCATGGTTACATTGATCTTCCCTGCCACATCCTCCCTGGACTCTAGCCCTGACTTGGCTCCAAACCTCCTCACGGGGCAGTGGGCATCACTCTCTGCCCGGCTACTTGGGGTTGGGGGGGTTGTGTGTGGGTATGGAGGAGGAGGCAGGGTGAGGGAGGGGGCTACTCACTGGCGGATGGCAGCAGACTTGCAGGTCGTGCTGCCTGAGCCCCAGACTCCTGCTCCCCAACCCCGTCCACATTTTGTCCTTGCTGCCCAGTAGGGGCACATCTGGCCTCTTCCCACAAGGGCGCCAGGGCAGTTAGGGCTTTCTCCTGGGGACTTCCCCGTGTCTTCCTCAGCTCTCATTTCTCTCCCTGCTCCTCCCTGGGATGCTCAGGCCCTGCCCCTGCCCTCTGCTCTTGAAACCTGCACCAGGGGATCTTAATCTGGAGTCCCTGGCACTGTATATAAAATTGGGTAGTGTGTGTGTTCCTGCCAGGAGTACAGTGTGAGCATTTTTCTGTGGTGAGGGTCCCCAAAGGGACCTAGCATGCTCTTCATCCCTAAGCCATCTTATCTGGCCACAGTAGAAGCTGCCACCTGTGGGCTGGTGACTTTCTGTCTGTTACTCTAACCAGACATCCTCAGGCTTTGTGCCCACACCAGTGGAACCTGCCCTAGGAGTAATGCCTACGGGCCACTGCCTATGGCCTCCCTAGATCTGTCCCCTGCCCCACAATGTGTTCCTTCCAAGGACCCAGTTTGGATTAAGAGCTCTGCCTTCTCCATCTGACTAGGCTGGTGTCCTGAGTACATCATCCTCAGTCCTTTCCTTCCCCACCTCCCCATGCAGTCACCCAAGTCTTGGTCTGGGCTTTTTATTTGTTTGGTTTTTTTCTGTTGCCTGGCTCTTCTCCAGAACTGCTTACTGGATTATTTACCTGACTGAGAGACTCCAGTGAGTCTCATTTCTTGCAGAATAAAGTCCTGCTGTCTTAGCAAGGCATTCAGAGCTTTTCAAAATGCAGTTTCAGTCTGCTTCCCCTCCTGTGGGGAGGCAGTCAGCTTTTGTGTTTCTGCTCTTGCTGTTTCTTCCATATGGGATGCCCATTCTGTAAAATCCCTTTCATTCTTAAGGTGTAGCTTAGAGATCCCCTGAGATTTCACCAGGCAGGTTTCTCTCAACCCTGCGGTCCTCTAGCTCTTCTGTAGCATGAGTTGGTGGTAGCACTTGTCATTATCTGCTGTCATTGCATACTTGCCATCTTGCCCACTCTGTCTGGTTTTCCTTGGGAGCAGACTGTATTTTACACAGATTTTTTACCCCCTGAAGGGCCTGGTATAGTGTTTAACACATAAGAGGTACTCCATCGATGTTTGTGGAATAAATAAATGAAGTATGACTGGAGCAACCATCAGGAAGACTTCCGAAGCTAGAGTCACCTTGTCTTTTCTCAATCCTTTTTCCCCTCCCCTGTACAAGTCTCTCTTTCTACTGTGTAAGCTGAGGGAGAGGCCACCCATCTGATGCCAGGGTGGTTCACAGCCTGTCTTTGTGCTCATGTAGGTGTGCACATAAACTATGTGTGGCTAGGAGGTGAGACTGTTTACACAGAGGTCAGCTTCACAGATCAGTATCACTTCTTTAAAGCCTGTGTCTGCGGGGGCCCTCTACTGAGCCAAAGCACAGTCCCAGACTGTAGGTTGGGAATCCTCAGTGGGAGATTGTCTTGCTGGGCTCAGGTGATAGCCTGTGGGACAGTGGAATCAGATATTGGACCAGGGTAGGGTCTAGGAACAGAGCTGGGGTTAGAGAGGTCTCCTAGGGCCTTCAAGGCCTGGGGCTAGGCCCCTGCTCTGCCCAGTGTATCCATGCGGATCAGCTATCCATGGTAGATGGACAGAATGCTACATCCAGGCAGGGCCCAACATCATCTGTCCCACTCTGTTAAGATGAAGACCCAGGGGCCCAGAGATGGAAAAGACTTGTTTAGGATCAGAGCAAGTCAGAGGTTGGGCTGGGACCAAGCTAAGAGCTAGCATCCCCAGTGCCACACTGATGCCTAATTTGGGGCCAGCTTTGTCCAACTGTTCAGGCCACTTGCAGTGGGTTTCTCTGGGCAGGGAGCTGCTAGCCTCCCTGTACACCCACAGCTCTCTTGGGCTCTAGTTGCTAAGGATCTGTGCTTATCTTGCTGCTTAAGCCAGATGACCAGCCCCCTCCTGTCCATGCTAGGAAAAACCTGCCCTTTTGCCCTTCTGAGTTCTAGAGGGACTGGGTAAGATAATGGGAGCAAGGAGTAGGGACCCTAAGAGCTCAGGATGCAGGCTCCCATAGGCAGGCCCACCCAGCAGCCTCTGTTCCCCCCTGCAGGGAAGTTCAAGCTCCTGGAGCAGGCCCGGGATGTTCGAGAGCCGGTGAGATACTTCAGCAGCGTGGAGGAGGTGGCCAGCGTCTTCCCTGACCGTATCTTTGTGATGGAAGCCATCACTTTCAGCGTCAAGGTCAGTCCTTCCCACACCAGGCACTGTGTCTCTACACTGCCCCTTCCCTCAGGGGCAACACTGGCCCTGGTTGGAGGTTGCCCATAGGGCCCGAGAGGGAGAGTAGCTTCTGGGGACCCTTTGAGGGCTTTTGGCACAATCAGGCCATGTCAGAAGAGGAGGGTATAGGACCCACTGGGCTGAAGGACTTCCTGGGGGAGGCAGTGAAACAGAAGGGACTGTGGGGAGGGCTCATGCCTGGACTTGGAGACCTTTCAGGGAATCCTGTCCCCAGCTACCCCAGCACCCAGCGGTAGAGGTGATAGTTGTGGAGATCAGGCGGTGTACCTAGTTCAGATGCCTCTCTGCTCTTTACAAACCCTTTTATTTTTTCATCAGTTCCTTTCTTTTCATGTAACCTTGTTGGATGGGGTATTATTATTGCCGAAATGGTAAACACAATGATAATAAAAGTTGACATTTACCAAGTACTTTCAAAGTATGTCATCACACATACAGTGTTTTTCATTCCATAGCAACAGGCAGCCACTAAGGCCCCAAGAGGGCACTCAGTTAAGGCCGCACAGCTACCTGGGGAACATGGGGATCCTGGGGGCACTAGGAGGCTTTTTTCTTTTTGAGACAGTCTCCCTCTGTCACCCAGGCTAGAGTGCTGTGGCATCAGCTTAGCTCACAGCAACCCCTCAAACTCCTCCTGGGTTCAAGCGATCCTCACCCTGGCAAGTAGCTGGGACTACAGGCAAGCACCACCATGCCTGGCTAATTTTTTTCTATTTTTAGAGAAGAGTCTTGCTCTTGCTCAGGCTGGTCTTGAGCTCAGGCTCAAACAATCCTTCCAGAGTGCTAGGATTACCGGTGTGAGCCACTTGCCCGGCTCAGCAGGAGGCTCTTGATCTGGTCGCTGCCTGGGAGGTCCAAAGCAGAAGGCTGCTTTCCTGTTCCGGACCGCGGTGTGGCCGTGTGACTTTCCTGCAGCCAGAGCTGAAGCCTCTCCCTGTCTCTGGGATCCTCCCAGGTGGTATCAGGCGAGTTCAGCGAGGACAGCGAGGTGTACAACTTCACACTGCACGCGGGCGACGAGCTCACTCTCATGGGCCAGGCGGAAATCCTGTGTGCCAAGACCACCAAGGAGCGCTCTCGCTTCACCACCCTCTTGCGCAAGCTGGGCCGGGCAGGGGCGCTGGCTGGGGTGGGTGGCGGTGGCCCGGGAGGTGCGGGGGCCGCAGGCAGTGGGGGCGCTAGGCCCGTCAAGGGCAAGATGCCGTGCCTCATCTGCATGAACCACCGCACCAACGAGAGCCTTAGCCTGCCCTTCCAGTGCCAGGGCCGCTTCAGCACGCGCAGTCCGCTGGAGCTGCAGATGCAGGAGGGCGAGCACACAGTGCGGGCCATCATCGAGCGCGTGCGGCTGCCGGTTAACGTGCTAGTGCCCAGCCGGCCTCCGCGCAACCCATACGATCTGCACCCGGTGCGCGAGGGCCACTGCTACAAGCTGGTCAGCATCATTTCCAAGACCGTGGTGCTAGGGCTGGCGTTGCGCCGCGAGGGCCCCGCGCCGCTGCACTTCCTGCTGCTCACGGACACGCCTCGCTTCGCGCTGCCGCAGGGGCTGCTGGCGGGGGACCCGCGCGTCGAGCGCCTGGTGCGCGACAGCGCCTCCTACTGCCGCGAGCGCTTCGACCCCGACGAGTACTCCACCGCCGTGCGCGAGGCGCCCGCCGAGCTTTCCGACGACTGCGCCAGCCCGCGCCGCGCGCGCCTCTGCCTGCCCGCTCCGCGCGCCCCCGCGCCGACCCGCGTCCTCGGCCCGCCCGCGCCCGCGCTGGCTGGAGAAGGCGACCAGGAGTACGTGTGCCCAGACTGGGCCGGCGCGACAGAGACCCCCGCGTCCCCCGCCGAGATCCCGTACGAGGAGCTGTGGGCTCACCAGGCACCCGAAGGCTTCGCTGAGGGCCGGGCCCGACCGCTCCCAGGCCCCGACCTCATCTCCTTCGGGTCCACGGGATCACCGCGTCGGGAGTCAGAGGCACTGCCACCTCCAGTACCCCCGAAATCCGAGGCGGTGAGTGACCAAGTCCAGGCCATAAGGGTTGTGGGGGTTACTGAGCTCTGAGGGCTGTGAACTTGGCCAAGCTGCCCAGCTTGCGGGACTGAGCCCCAGACTTTGCATGTGGAGAAGAGGAGAAGAAAAAGGGCAAAGACACACAAGAGCGTTTGTAGTAAGGGGGAGTAGGGGATGGTACCTGGACTTTGGGGACAAAGACGGCAGTTAGGCACTGGCCACAAGGAATTTGGGATAAGCCTAGAAACAAACAGTGTTACCCAGAAGCTTCCTCAGAACAGGAGTCTTTTAAGTTGTCCAGTGAAAAGGAGGGTCCACGGTGAAATAAATTTAGACGATGCTGTATGTGTGTGATCCCAGCCCTCCCTTCCCCCACACATTAGGGGAGCAGAGTGTTGGTCTATTAACAGCTCTGAAAAGTCCTGCACTAAGGAAACTTGTTTATCTTTAATGCAGAATTTTCCGAACTTAGTTGTCCACGGGACATTTTCTCCTTGCCTGTAATTGCTCATCAGTATCCAGTGAGGTTCACTGTGGGGTGCTCGACCTATAAGAAAGGGATCCAGATGGTAGATGCTGTTCCTTCCCTTTGTCCCCTCTGCCACATCTTCCCCTCATCTCCTTTTCCTTGAGGAGGGAGTATGTCCGCTTTTCTGATTATTTTCAATGGGCTTCTGTATTCGCTGTCTTATGTTCATGATGCATTTCTGAGGACTAGGAAGCAGTGTGTGCTTTGGGAGTGTGTGGATGAGTGAACTAGTCTGGAGGGGCTGGAAGGGGTGGGGCGGGTGGCTGGCTGGGGCAGCAGTTGGAGTAGAAGGCAAGATGGCTTCTTGGCAGAGTGGGGCAAATGTCAGTCCCAGATACTCATTGCCCAGCTGCTTAAGAAAGGGAAGACAAGGAGTGTCAGCTGCTGGGGACAGGCAGTCATGGCCCTCTGCTTGCAGGTGAAGGAGGAGTGTCGCTTACTCAATGCCCCACCTGTGCCTCCCCGGGGTGGCAATGGCAGCGACCGGCTCTCGGGCAGCCCCCCAATACCCCCTCGCTTCCCTAAGCTACAGCCTGTCCACTCGCCCAGCTCCAACCTCTCCTACTACTCCTCTGGCCTCCAGGATGGGTGAGTCCCTTTCTTCTCTTGATCCTGGGTTCTCATAGGGAGGATTGAGGTAGGGGAGGGAGTACAGTGCTGAGGAAGATGAAGGCTTCAGGCCTGGGCATTTGGGGCCTGGGGCCCAGAGGCCTGCTGTGCTGCCTTCCCATTTCACTTGTTTCTTTTCTAAACAATGAGGATGGGATGGAAGCATGGCTCTGGTTCCCTCTGCCACAGTATAGGGTGCTCCTTGCTTTTCTCAAGTTCTAATTTAATACAACTTAGTCTAATTTTCCCCGTGTGTTTTCTCTCCCGGGTTGGGGGGTGGTTTGCTGCATTGTGTGTGAACCTGATGTGTTTCCTCTTGCTCTGTCTTTTCTGGCCTTTGTATGTGTGTCTGTGTCTCTGCCTGCAGGGTGGGTTCCCGCAGCGGCAGTGGCTCCCCATCACCAGATGCATACTCCCTCTATTGCTACCCATGCACCTGGGGAGACTGCAAGGTGGGCGAGTCCTCTAGCCGCCCGCCCCAAGGACCCCTGCCCTCTACTACGCAGCCCAGCCAGGGCCCCCGGGCCCTTGCAGAGCCACTGAGTGGTCGAGCTGCCCCCCTCCTGGGAGCTGACACCCCTGTCAAAACCTATCCCAGCTGCCCGCCTCTGTTCAAGCCCTCGCACCCGCAGAAGCGCTTTGTTCCATTTGGAGCTCTCAATCCCTTCTCTGGGCCTGCCTACCCCTCAGGCCCTTCAGCGTCCTCCTCTGGGCCCACAGCCACCACAGGTCCCCTGGCTACCTCTAGCCCTGCATATTCCCCAAGACCAGCCTCACCAGGCCAGGCCTATTCAGCTGCTCCCCCCTCCTGTCCCACTTCCTCTTCCTCTTCCTCCTCGTGGCAGGAACCAGCCCTGGAGCCTTTCGATCCCTTTGAGTTGGGGCAGGGCAGTTCTCCAGAGCCTGAGCTGCTACGCTCTCAGGAGCCCAGAGCTGTGGGAGCACCTGGGTCTGGACCTTGTCTTTCACCACTTGGTCCCCTCAAGGCCTTTGAGCCTGAAGGTTTGGTGCTGCGGCAGGTCGCCACCCCACTGTCACCAGCTGCCCCCCAGGGGTCTGAGGCAGGAGGAGCACGCCTTTTTCTTACTCAAGGGCGCCTGGAAGGGCCTCCTGCCAGTCCCCGGGATGGACCTGCAGGCTTGGGAGGACGGGATGCCTCCTGGCAGCCCCCTGCTGACCTGTCTGCACTCTCCCTGGAGGAGGTCTCTCGCAGCCTGCGTTTCATCGGGCTCTCCGAGGACGTGGTGAGCTTCTTTGCCCGAGAACGCATTGATGGTAGCATTTTTGTGCAGCTCAGTGAGGACATCCTGGCAGACGACTTCCACCTCACCAAGCTGCAGGTCAAGAAGATCATGCAGTTCATCAAAGGCTGGCGGCCCAAGATCTGAACTGCCCAGCCTGAGCTGCACAACTGCAACACTGGCACGGAGACCCTGGGGGCCAGCCACGGCTTGCTGGGGAATGGTACTCCCTGAGAATTAGGTCCTGCCTGCGGGGAGGACCTAGGCCAAGACCAAGGCTGCTTGGCAGCCAGAGTGAATCTGAGGGAGATGCACTTGGAAATGTGGTTCCCTGGGGGTAGAGCCTTGCGTGGGACATCTTGCCTTTTGAGTGTCCAGAATATGTGGGAGGGCACCACTGTACACATGGGACTGTGAGGCATTTGCTGCAATTCCCACAGCAGGGCCGAGAACTGGCCTTTGTGGTGACATAACACCTTCCGGTGCCCTGCTATAGACCTTCACAGACATCTTGCACTTCTCAAGCTTGTACGTTCAGGTTAGGGACAAGGGAAAAGATGGCTCTCAGTTTAAGCACAAATTTCCGAAGTGCCCACTCTCCTTTGTGCTCTGTGGGCTTTTGGCCTAAAGCTGCACTAAGAGTCAGGGGTGTCAATTTTTGTTTCTCTGGGATGCCCTTCTTTTCACCTCCGCTCCACTGTGATTGAAGTGGCTAGCCCTGAACACAGGTGGATTGTGAACAATCCTGTATCACAGCACCTTGCAGGCTCCACTTCTGGGTTCTGGTTTGTGGGTGATGGCTTTCTAAGAGCACAGCTCTGCTATGGACCTGTTTATCTAGCACATGCTCCTTAGATGTCTCTGGCACCCTGGCTTCTGCTCCAACATCACAGTAGCTAGTCATCAGTCCTGTCGAGGGGTTCAGTCATAGAATACTGACTCCATGGTGGATTTAGGTCAGCTGGTCCTTGATTCTAGAAGCAAGTGCTGGCCAATCACCCTCACTTCTACCATCTCCTGCCCCCATCATTTGGCTCTGATGAACACTTTGGGTCCTTCTCTGGTTTTCTGCAGTTGGGAGGAGAAAGCACAGTGGCTTGAGAAAGCCTGCCTTTGGCCTTCCTCCTGGAGCTCAGTCTTGCACTCGTTCACGTGCTGCAGAGATCTTTGTGCCCTTCAGTTTCAAGTGTGGTGATCTGCTGGGCACTCAGGCCTCTGATTATTGTGTATAACCCCCCCCACCCATCCCACCCCATCCCATTGCACTCGCCTAGAATCACAAAACAGCACTAGTGTCAGGGCCTCAAAGGCACCAGCCTTCTCTTCTGCCTTACTTAGTCTACCTAGGTATTTATTTCCTGTTTTTTTCTCTTAAGAGTAGTTAAGCCGTGCTTGTGCCTACACCCCAAACAGGCTGCCTCAACTCTGACAAAAGAGGGTTCAGAGAGTAGAACACAGAAACTGTGATATAGAGACATTGGGTTTTCTTGCAGACCATTCAATGAATCCTCAAGGACTAGTGAAATAAATGCTAGACCACTAAAGAATAGTGCAAGTGGAATTCTGAGTGTCAGCTGCTGTCTTCTTTCTGGAGGGCCACGGGGACCCATGAACATAGTGTATATGGCTCCGGGCAGGAATGGGCTTTGGAATGGTGTGGGCATGTGGCACTTTCCATTGTCCCAGAGGCAGCTGATAGCAGTCTTTGTTCCCTTCTGCAAGTCCCTCACTATTCCCTCCCTGCCCTACAAGAACTCTCCAACTCCTCCTTGTGTTTTGAAATAATTCACACGTACCTGGTTGCTGAAGGGTAAGACCCAGCTGTTGATGCTCAAGGCCATCAGCCAGAGCCCAGGTTTCTTCCTGCATTGGCAGAATGCCCACCTCAGGCGCTCTCTTAGAAGCCTATTAATGGCCTTGGTGCAAAGAATCAGTTCTCTGCTGTCTGTTGGTCATCTGAAAACCCCAATTCAGAGATGACTGGGTTTTAGGGTCTAGCTTCCTAGCAACCAACAGTGTTTATTAGAGCCAGAGCTAAGCTCCCTGCCTGCTAGTCCCAACTACAGAGCTGGGACCAAGAAAATACTTCAAGTACTTGCAACTGGAGCAGAAGCAGGAGTAATTGGTAAGATCTGACAGTTTAGAATACAGAGTGTGGTGGGACTTGAATTATGATTCCATACACACTCAGTGTGGCTCCTTCTGCCAAACCCAGTTGGGAGCCCTAATGCTGTTTACCCAGACTGGGCACTGTTGTCACAGAATGTGAGTACAGAAACTTTCCACACTAGGGGATGGGGTGCGGTGGGGAAGAGTCGAGGCTGTGGCAGAACACAGGTGGTGTGGGGCCCGTCAGCATCCCTGCACCATTCCTGTACGGCCTCTGACCACCGCACAGGCATCCTCCCTGCTCTGGGGCAGCCATGCCATGCATGATTGGGGAACTGTCAGCTCCCCAGCTTAACTCTTAGCACAAACTTCTTGAGAAGCACCTGCAAATGACACCAAGAAAAGGGTAAAATCATACAGTGAGGAAGTCCAGTTAGGGCAAAAACTACCTTTCATGTCATGGTATGCCATAGCTATCACATTTTTGCTGCTCAGGTCAACTAAGGCCACTCCCTTCTGGTACCCAGATGCCCAGCCTAGCATTCAAACAGGTTTACATGGCTTTAAGGACACCAAGTCCCACTTTCCATCATCATGGTTCCTCGCCTAACATATTCTTCCAGAACACAGCTTTTTCTAACAGCTCATTTCTTGAAGGAAGGGGTTTAAACCAGAAAGGCAAAGACCGAAGAAGAAAAAGTGACAAACAGGCACTAAGGCTGCTATAGAGCTTGGTTTTTATTGTTATGTATGTTTGCCCTCACCACCATAGGCCACCCAGGCCTCCAGGGAGGAGCAGGCAGCAAACACAGCTCCAGGTGGCTTTATGCTGCCATTCTGGGCCTTGGGGCTTATAAAATGAGCATGGTGGGTTCCACCTTCCAACATGAAGTGTAAACTCTATTTCACAGACTTCACCAGGAGGGAGAGATGGCTGAAGGCACTTTGAGCAAAGAGCAAACCCAATGTCCGAGTTCATCTTCCTCTGGTTACTCTGATGAAGTCTGGACACCACTCTGATAGAGAACCAGCACTGCTGGCAGCTGGGGCTAGTGCACCAACTCGGCAGGGCAAAGGCCCCACTCACTGGTAGAACTTCTTGTTAGGATTGTTGGCGTAGTCAATTAGCAGCTGGCATGGGGTGAACTGTTTTCCATAGGCATCCTCATACCTCCTGAGCCGGTCTGCTATCTTCTGAGCACCGTACAGATCTGTGAATCTGAAAGGCCCTGAAGGGAGAAATAGGATTTTGTTGAAGGAGACAGCAACGTGAGCTCTAGAATAAAGAGAACTACCTGCCCATCCTGCAAGACCAACCTCCAAGACAAGGTGGGAAGCCGAGCCCAAAGACTGCTCCAATGTCTCCCTCTGCAGGTGTGGCCAAGATCCCTTCCTGCAGGCACATGACTGCCTCATTCACAAATCTTGTCAACAGGCGGTACTGGATGTCTTCATCAGAGGAGCTGCGAAGCCACCAGGAAGACGTGGTTAGGTAGAGGACGAGGAAAAGGGGAAGAAAGGAGGAGCTGCAGGCGTGGAAGGGGAAGAAAGGATGGGTGCCAGGGAGCTCTGTGGGCTGGTCAGCACTGACCCTTCTACTCTGTAGAGAAGATGCTGACAGCCTTTCCCTTGGAAAAAGAGTTACCCTAATTAACATGAAATTGAGCACCCAGAACAGAGCCTGGCACTGAGGAGATAATCAGTACCTCTTGATATTTGTGAACAGTAGATTGTTCACAAATGATCATGAAGACCTGGGAGAGGAAGAGGCCTGAGAATCCATCCTTTCAGCTGCTTTCTGGGACCAGCACAGGGGAGGCTGGAGCAGGAGGGGCCTTTACCAGGCTCAACCCTATTGTCACCTTGGCAGAGACTGAGGGTCACGTGCAAGGGCTGTGCACTTGTAAAACACTGTGCCAGCATCAGAAGCATTCTTTCCATTTAGGTAGGGTGGTTATAAATAAAATGGGAGAGGGGTTGAGGTTTGGGCTGCTAGAGAAACATTTGTTGCCAGGCCATTAGCCACCCAAATGGACTTACACTTCAGGCTTAGGAGGCACCTTCAGACTTGCCAGAATACCGTCCATGTCAGAATTCAAGTTCTTATCCTTTACACCCTCCTGGTAGATGTAAAAGCCCTTCCCAGACTTACGACCTACAAAGAATCAAGAAAATGGTGTTTGTTCTCAGAACCTTGACCTGAGAATTCTTGTCTCTGCTGGTCTGCTATAAAGCTTTATAGCTTGATACACCCTGATATATAGATTTTTAATATCCAGACACACACACTTGGCCTTAGGTTGTATAGGTCCCAATGGTGATTTTGCTGTCATTTTACTGAGAAAGCAAGCCACCTCTCTGAGCCTCAACTGTGTACTCTGTACTGAGAAGTTTTACTTTTTCGCCACAGGTGCCAGACAACATAGTAATGCCTGGACGCAGCATCATGCAGTAGTAGAGGCTGTGGGCAGGATGAAAATGCAAGTCCATCTGGCATAGCTCAGGCCAGAAAGTTAGGGCTCTGCTTTTTGCCCATAATACATAGGGCCAGTCTAAGAGGATGGTCTCACAAAACCATTTCTTATTTTTGGCAGTTTTTTTTTTTTTTTTTTTTTGCTGGGGCCGGGTTTGAACCTGCCACCCCTGGTGTATGGGACCAGTGCCCTACTCCTTAAGCCCAGGTGCCGCCCACAAAACCATTTTTTAATTCCTCAATGCAAAGTCTCTGCCCTGTGTTGGAAAACCCTGCCACATGGGCCTTCTATAACCCTTTGTTCTCAGAAAACTGTTCAGGGCTTTGTAACTGACGGTGCTAGTTACGTTCCCATGAGGCTGCTCACCTAGAAAGCCCTTGGACACCATCTGTGTCAGTAGTTCCAGGCTTCCACCTCCAAACCGCTCTCCAAAGGCTTTGCCTAGATCTTCTGCCACATGTTTGGCTACATCCACGCCAACTTCATCCACTAGTGTGGCGGCACCCACAGGAAAGCCAAAGCTTGTTGTCAAGGAATCCAGCTTCTTGGGGTCAACTCCTTCCTGAATAAGAAGTGAAACAGGTACCTCAGGAGAAGGCCAGCCCAGATCCCCCCAAACAAGGGTTCCCTGTACAGGTCCCCATACACAGCCTTGTGCAAAACCCACTTCTCATCTGGGTGGCCCCTGGCAAGCCCAGGACTAGGACTGTTTTATTCAGGAAGGTATAAGAAGTTTGGGGGCCACAAGTAGAAAGTCTGCGCTTTCTCTAATCTACAGTACTTTAAGGAAGTTTGGAGATGAATAAATCATTTATTAACATTTCCTTCTTGTTTGGACTTCTAAATCTTTTTTTTTCAAAGGTATTGTATTATTATAATTTTCCTGTAGTTTTTGGCTGGGGCTGGGTTCGAACCTGCCACCTCCGGCATATGGGGCCAACACCCTACTCCTTTGAGCCACAGGTGCCGCCCTGGACTTCTAAATCTTAATAATAAGATTTCATGGCAGATGGGGCTGAATGGGCCACACCCTACAGAAGAAATGCTGTCAACGAGCAGCACTGCAGAACCCCGCAATCCCAGTGTCTGGGGGAGTGCTGAGTGAGGATCCCCTGCTTTCCTGCCAGAGTGACCTGGACAGCCACTGGGGGATCTGTGTCCTGCGGAAGCAGATGCAGCACCAGTCAGATCAAGCAGGCCCTGTTGTGGATGCTCCCTGTCTCAGGGTGAGGTGTGGAAACAGCAGAAAGGACACGTTGGGAGGCCTGTGGCTTGACAGAGTAGCCCAGGGTAGAGGAGGGGAGGTTAAGTTCTGCTCCCTTCAGTGCCCCCTGTGCCCTGTGACTACCCACTGCAGAGGAAGAGCACAAAGGACACTGTGGACAAGAGGCAGGAATTGATGTGTCAGAAGGAAGCCTGCTCCTTATTTTAACACTGGCAGTATTAAGAGGCCTGACTGAAGGAGTGGAAGGCAGAGATGGTCCAGAGAACAACACTAACCTGGAGTATTCGGATGACTTCCGACATCATGGGTGCAAGACACCTGGTTGTGTAGAAGCCAGGTCCATCCTGCCAACGGAGAGAATATGAGTTCACTGGCAGCCCTATTGCTGGTACTACCCAAGTTTGAAACCAGTCTCCCTTTCTCAAGGTCATTTGGAAGTTATTTCAAATTTAAAGTGATTTATAATATCAATCAGAATTCTTTAAATTGCAGGGGAAGCCATACCAGGGGTGTCCTGGCTTGAATCAAACAGCACTGCGTATAGTGTCATGGTCTGGAATGGCTAGGAGAGCCTTGCCACTTCCCAGACAATGCCCATTCCCACTCAACTCAGCAGGACAGAGCCAATACCACTGTCCATCCTGGAGACAACCCAGGGAAAACCATATTCAAAGCTGAGATATCTGCCACTCTGTTACACAGCTCCTTACCTTAACTACAATGATGACCTTCCCCTGCTTGAGACCTACTGCTACAGCTGAAGCAGTTGTGTCCTTGGAAGTTTTCTCTGTTGTGATAATCTCCAGCAGCTGCATCTTGTCCACAGGAGAGAAGTAGTGCATGCCAATCACCTAGTGGGGGGACCAAAACCACCAGCCTGAAGCATGCAAGCTGAGTAGGGAGTTAGCATTTTCTTTCTTTGCTAAGAAAATATTACAAAGAAAGGTGGTTGTGGCATAGGAATACTGCTTGGAATAGTCAAGTGGTTTGGTCTCATGGTTCTTCAATAAAAAGCTTAGTATGGGCTCAGTGCCTGTGGCTCAAGCGGCTGAGGCACCAGCCACATACACCTAAGGTGGCGGGTTCGAATCCCCAGCCCGGGCCCACCAAACAACAATGATGGCTGCAACCAAAAAATGGCCGGGCGTTGTGGCGGGCGCCTGTAGTCCCAGCTACTTGGGAGGCTGAGGTAGAAGACTCGCTTGA
>CAUYQV010100357.1:0-11219 GCA_963574575.1 Galagoides demidoff | reverse complement strand
TTGGCGCCTGTGGCTCAATCGGCTAAGGTGCCAGCCACGTACACCTAAGGTGGCGGGTTCAAATCCCCAGCCCGGGCCCGCCAAACAACAATGACGGCTGCAACCAAAAAATGGCTGGGCAATGTGGCGGGCGCCTGTGGTCCCAGCTACTTGGGAGGCGGAGGCAGGAGACTCGCTTGAGCCCAGGAGTTGGAGGTTGCTATGAGCTGTGATGCGATGGCACTCTACCCAGGGGGATAGCTTGAGGCTCCGTCTCAAAAAAAAAAAAAAAAAAAAATAGTCACCATTGAATCTCATGCTCAACTATCCCCTCCGAATAAATCACTGGTAGGTTCTGTGAAGTAGTAAAAACATCTACAGTTAAACTTCCGTAAGTTGACCACCCAAGGGATTGTAACACATTGGTCAATGTAAGGAGGTGGTCAACATAAGGAAATAGGCTTACTGTATTGCTCTGTACATGTGGTGCATGTCCTGTCTATGAAAATTAGTTTAACTAATGAGGTGGTCAATGTATGGAAGTAGTCAATATGGAGATTCTACTGTAGTTGGTCTCTGTCTTTAGTTACTGGCAGAGATCTCTTAAAATTCTTGTGATTTCTGGTGGTACCTGAGGCTCAGTGGGTAGGGCACCATCCCCATATACCAATGGTGGCAGGTTCAAACCTGGCCCCTGACAAACTGCAACAAAAAATAGCCAGGCTTTGTGGCAGGTACCTGTAGTCCTAGCTACTTGGGAGGCTGAGGCAAGAGAATTGCCTAAGCCCAGGAGTTGGAGGTTGCTGTGAGCTTTGAAACCACAGCACTCTACCGAGGGTGACATACAAAAACAATTAAAAAATAAAAACCCAGATCAGTGGCCCCTGTAGCTCAAGGAGTAGTCCGCTGGCCCCATATACTGGAGGTGGCAGCTTCAAACCTGGACCCGGCCAAAAACAGCAAAAAAAAAAAAAAAAATTGTTGTGATTTCTTCACTAATAGGGGTACTAGGTACATCTGTTCATCTAATATTTTGCCTCTGACTCCAGCTCCTGATAGAGAGCTCTTAATATCTTAGAATATCCAGGGTAATAGAAATATCTATTATTCTTATAGAGTCACTCATGGTGGGCTACGGGTTGGGTATTGGTCACCAGAAAGACCATATCATACCTTATTTGAGTTCAGTCTTTCTCCCTCACCCCCTAGAAAAAAACTGCATTTTTTTCAAGTTAGTTTCTTATAGAGAACATGTATTTGAGTCTTGCCATTTTCATTAGCCTTACTGTCTCCAATTTTTATTATATGTACCTCATTTACATTTGATATGTTTTTCAATATATCTAGGTTAATGTATACCATATTATTTACTTCCTATTTATTCCCTCTATGACTTATTCTTATTTTCTTTTGTGCTTTTTTTTAAAGTTTTAACAAATTTATTAACTTATCATCTATACTCCTTTGCTTGTTTTTGTTGATTTGTGAATTTGTGTATTTAAATTTTTACAGTCTTCAATTTTTTCTTCTCATATGTTCTAGGAAATGTGAAACCAAACAGTGTCCATCTTTCTTTCCTCTTGCACCTGCAGCACAGGCTGTTCTACTGTTTGCTTTCATATTTCTCAGACATTTCACAAGGCATTTTTTATGGCTTTTGTCCTAGCTAATATATTAGAATTTTAAGAAACAATAAAAAGTATTTTGTATTTACCCACTTAATTCAGGTCTCTAAAAATTCTGAGAGAAAACATTGTATACCTTACAACCTTGGACAGACAGCAATATTTTAGACAGAGCCCAGGAAGCACTAAATGTAAACATGAAAGTGTGATGAATTGGAATTCATCAAAATTAAAAGTGATGAACTAGAAGTTCACAGATGGAAGAAATATTTACTACATTTAACATAATAATTATGTCTAGAATGTGTGATAATGCCTAATGTCATTAAGGAAAAAGATGCCCTTATAAAAATGGGAAAATATTTTAACACTCATTTCACAAAAACATCAGGTAATTAATATTATTTATTAATATTAATTAATATTAAATCACTCAATATCATCATTCATTGGAAAATTCTACTCAAAAATTCAAGAACTTCTGATACATATGTCCAAAATGGCTAAATTTAAAGAGCATGGAAACTTCAAATTTTGGCAAAGATGTGGAAAAACAGAATCTCCATACATTACCAGTAGTAATTTATTATGTTGCAAATATTTTAAATAATTTTGGCATTTTTTTCTTAAATTTAAGCATATACATTTCTAGGACCCATCTCAATAGCTATTCAAGACAAATGAAATATATTACTACAAAAAGACTTGAGTAGCTTTGTTCATAACAATCCAAACTAGAAATGACCTAAACATTCATTTAATAGGTGATTGGATAATAAACATATTTTTACGCAGGAGTGACTCACCAATAAACTGGCCATACATCATATTCTTGAGCGGTAATATCATTTTATGTATAGTGCTATGTTTTGAATTTCCAGTTGTTTAGCAGTCATCTTCCTGGGTCCATCTGGTTTCCACATAAGGAAGACAGGTTATTTATATGTTAATATGATAAAAATACCATTTTCGTGTTATTTAGGTTTTTAAAGGAACTGTTTATAACCATTACCCCCATTCTGATCCCCTCTGGGGAGCGATGCCATTTTTACTTACCATCTTCTCTAGTGGGAGGGATATATTTAGAGACTTCCACTTGGCCTTCCACATGATGCTGGATTTTATTTCACATCTAAAAAACCTAAACTGAAGGTTATGCATTTAAGGGACAGGGGAGCTGGAGAAATTACAGATAGGTTGAGTTGTTGAAAAAGTACACTTTATCTGGACTTGTATTTGTTACCTAGCCCCTATGTGCTCCTACTCTAACAGGGCATAATGTTGATGGTTTGGATTTCTGGTTATCAATGTCAATTTAGGCCCATGTGCAGGGTCTTTGAAATTGCTCAGTATTTCTCTTTCTTCAAGATAAATTCAACTGAATAAATGGTGGTAGTTCACTTGGGGGCAAATGGAAAGTAAAAATTACAAGCTATAGTCGCAGCAGTGTTGTAGGGTTGTTCTTCTTGGGAACTGGGCACCTATTCAATCAATTATTTCCATATCTGAAAATTGACTCAAGCTCAGGAACTAGAAAAGTGATTGTGACTTACTGTTGGGGACATAACTCTCAGCTTCTCGTTCCTCCGTGTGTCCCTTCTTCTGCTTGCAGATATTAAACAATACTTTTGTGTGCTTCATGTTCTATTGTTATCTCTTGCACAGAATGCTGTGTTCTGTTCATCATCTCCAGAACTCTCTACTGGTGCAGCCCATGGCAGATACTTCAATCTACCATTTGTATTATAATTGCAGCACTATGACTTTTGACAGTTAAGAGCTGCCACCTGGAGACCTGTCATATCCATTGCTATTAACAACGAGTACGATGACTGCTAATAATTAATTGCTAAGCCATGCTCCATGACTAACTTGCTACTATCAGCTCTGCTCTAAAGAGAAGGACCAACACTCTACTTCATAATACTGTCATCTTTTTCATCAATGCACTCTTGATGGCTTTGGTGGGTAGTGTGTACTTTGGGCTCTACCATAAATTTTTGTCTAATAAATCTTCTAACCTTCTGTAATATATATAATTCTTCCATCTGGCATATTTCTCTGAGCCTTACTTTTCCTCTTGCTTTACCACATGTCATGGTAAGTCAGCCACTTTTAACTTTTCAGCATGGGCCATCAAGTCCAAGCTTTTAAAAGTTATGTTAGAAGTAACTTTCTACTTTCTCTGGGGTTCTTGACAGGGTTTGAAGTCCTATACCTTAGAAAAGTATATCCTTGTCAACAAACTCTTATTGGTTGTGACAAATGTCCCATAAAAATGTAAGATGTAACAACAGGAAAAACTGGGTCAGGGTATGAGAATTATGTGCAAAATTTGAAGCATTTTTTCAAATATAAATATTTTCTAAAATAAAATTTTAAATATTTAAAACCTCTAAAAGAGTTATAGGATAGATTTCACAGAAACTTTTATATTGAAAAGGTATATATTTATTTAATCTCTGAAAATATATTACATGAGATGGAAAAACTTTTTGAAGGGCAACTACATAACAGTGTTGTATCATTTTAATGAAGCCTTTGTGATACTTTAGTAAGTTGGAAAAGAGTTCATTTCTAGTTCAGAGCCTTTGTGTCAAATAGATGATTAAAATTTCATCCTGTTGAGTTCTTCTTGGTATTTTCCTTTTATTTTCATTGTTATCCTTTATTATAAAACAAAGTATGTTGATTAACTGTTGAAACTGTTAAAATTTTAAAGACCCAAAAATCAGGAAATTCTAAGTGAAATTATTGTATCACCAAATTAAATGTTGCTGAATTTCCAATTACTTCATTTTCAGGACATTAGGGCTGGTTATAACCTTGAAATTGCTTGGAATAATCTATCCTTTGCTGAATCACTTGTTAAAATACAGGAAAATGAGCTTTCTTCACTATGTCTGATATGCATAATTGAAGGAATGTTTATGGTTTCTGAATATGATGCTGTAAGGATAATCACTCTGAATTTTTATTCTATGCTGCAATGCTCATAGATATAGTGACGACTTTAACAATACTTAATTATTTTTGGAAAAGGCTTTTGAAAAATCAATATTGCTTAAGGATATGATTTGCATAGTTTTTCAATACTTAGTGACCTTGGGAATCAGTGCGATTACCTTAAAATATTGCTCTTTTTTCAGTTCAATGTCTTATAAAGAAAATAACTAGCATGTTGATGAAAACAAGAAGATTTACTTTGATGATATTCGGCTTAAACTTCCCTCTGTATGCTTTTTTTTTTTTTTTTTTTTTTACTTCACTCAGAATTGCTTTGGATGTTCTGCATCTTTTGTGGTATTTTTATGTAAAAATTGTGTGAAAACAAGTTTGTGAATCGTTGAAACTGTTTTATCTATGTTAGGAGAGAGAAGGAACATTTAATTGAAAAAACGTTCACTGAGCAATTGCTATAGATTATTCATTAAAACAGCTTTTGAATAAGTAAACAACATAATCTTGTTGATCTTAAATAAGTCTCAGTTCAGTGGAGAAAAGAGAAATATAGCAAAGTACTTCAAGTTATTTTCATTTTTGTGCCTGCCTGAAAATTACTCTGTAAGGAAAAAAAAAATAGCGCATCCTACGAAATGTAGGAAAACTGAAGAAGAAGGATAAAGTAAGTATGATAGATGGAGACTACAATGGGAAGGCAGCTGAACTAACATTTAATACACCTGCTTTGCCTTACCCAGCAGTCTAAACTTTCTGTCTATAGAGAATGCAAGACTGTTGTAAGATTTGTGTGGCATAATAGCATTATAAATCATAAGAAGTTAAGTTTGGTAATTGTGAGATAATATATTATGCAATTAAACACTAAGGCAAATATATATGTATATATTTAATACACACACACACACACACACACACTCACATATAAAGTTGGAAGTCAGGTGAGCAATATAGAGATCATATATGTAGACGATAGGAAAATAGTAAAGAAAAAAATAGGACACCTTCCCAAAAGGTATTTGGGAAGAAAACTGAAGAGGCTGTAATTGTGGAAACAGAATATGAGTGCCTAAACAACCACTTTGGAAGTTGATCTATCTGCACCAATTAGAAAACTGTTGTATCAATTGTGTTCATTTTGAACTCCAAGTTTATTGGCATATGTCGTTGTTTTTTTTTTAATTTTGGAATATTATGGGAGAACAAATGTTTTGGTTGCATGAGTTGCTTTTGTACAGTTTGAGTTAAAGTTATAAGTGTGCCCTGGATAATGTGCATTGTACTCGGTAGTTAAGAATTTACTCCTCCCATCCTGCCCCCTTCCACCTGCTGGCTTTCCACTGAGTATTCACTACAACATGTGCACATGAGTGTTGATAGATTAGTTTCAGTTTAATAAACAGTACATGTGCTGTTTGTTTTTCCCTTCTTATAATACTTAGTAGAAGAATGGTCTCCAGTTCATCCAAGTTTTTACAAAAAGTATTAATTCACCATTTTCTATGGCTGCATAGTACTCCATGGTGAACAGATATCATATTTTATTCATCCATTAAAGTACTGATGGGCACTTGGGTTAATTCCAAATCTTTAAGATTGTAAATTTTGCTGTAGTAAACATTGGAGTGCATGGAGCTTTGTGATAAAATGCCTTTTTTTTCCTTTTTCCTTTGGGTAATTACTGAATAGTGGGATTGCTGGATCAAATGGTAGATATTTTAGTTCTTTGAAGTATCTTCATATGAGTTTCCATAAAGGTCATGCTAGTTTGAAGTTCACCAATACCATAAAACTGTTTCTTTCTCTCCTCATTCACACAAGTAGCCATCATCACATTATCCTTAACATCATGAATGTCACCAAAATGTCTTCCTTTCAGTATTTCTTTTATCTTTGGATAAAGAAAAAGTCATTGGGGGCCAGATCAGATGAGTAGGGTGGGCCCTCCAAACGGTTACTCATTTACTGGATAAAAACTCCCTCACAGACAGTGCTGTGTGAGCTGATTCATTGTCATGATGTAAGAGCCATGAGTTATTGACAAAGATTTTCAGCTAAGATTTTCCCATTTCTTCACTGATGTGTACTTGGACTGCTGTGCTTCTCACAATCAGCTGATGATTTTGATGCACAATTCATAAAATTTTTGCAATGTTGTCATTAGTTCTGCTCATTACTGGCTGCCCTGACCTCTCTTTATCAGTGATGCATTCTTTTCCCCTCAGAAAAAAGTTTAATCCATTTGTACACTGATGTTATTTTCATGGCATTATTCCCATAAATTTAGATTAACATGTCCCTTATTTCACTTCCATTCTTACCAACTTTGACAAGAAATTTAATGTTTGGTCATTTCTAAAATTCAAGCTGTGACATTCTTGCAATGGTACACAAAAAAAAACTCAACAACAATAATAAATACCACTCAACAAACAATGTCACATGTGGCACACTGTGAGGATGAGATACCTCATATACCAAGGTTGTGAAAGCTTACTGAGTTGTTTGTACAGTACTGCCAATATAAGTTTTCAATGACAAGTTTGTGAACTTCATTGTCAGACTTCCTGTAATGCAGATATAAGTACTTCCTGCAGGGCATGGCTGGTCTTGACAGATTCCCTTAGTGTTTGCTTGTCTGAGAAAGTCTTCATTTCTCTTTCAAATAAGAAACAGCTGTACACAATACAAAACTCTAGGCTGGACATTATTCTGTTTGTGGAAACTGAGAATGTAGCCCCAGTCCCTTCTGGGTTATAGGGTCTCGGTTGAGAAGTCTAAAGTAGGTCTGATGGGTTTTCCTTTGTAAGTTGACAAATGCTTTTACCTTATGGTTCATAAGAGCGCCTCTTTCAAGTTGCCTTTCACCATTCTGATGCCTGTGTGTTGTGATGATTGCTTCATGGCAATGAATCTCTAAGGAGTTCATTGAGCTTCTCATATTGAAAAGGGACACTAAGAAAGGGGCTTCCAGGGGGATGGAAGGAAAATGTGGCCTGCTAAACCAGGAAGTCTGGAGGGCCCATAAAGATATGGGTGTGAACTAACCTAGATAACCAATGACCAATAGAAAGAGACAATCAATGACCAACAGAAAAGGGCAATACTGCCTAGAGGGGCAGAGAGACCAATGAAAGACTTGCAACCAATTTCAAATAAAGAGGTATTTAATACACCTGCAGGCCTTTGCATCTCTGTCTCTCCCTCACCTCTATCCTTCATGAGAGGGGTCCACTTCCAATTCTCTTTGGAAGTTCTCTAAACTTTCTCTTTGTTCTTCCTAAATAAAAATCTCTTTTTGCTACCCCCAAACTTGTGTAAGTTACTTTTGTTTTTTATCCACACTGCCTGTGCTGTTCCAGTTTTATTTCCAGTTTCTATTTATCTTTACTTTCAATTGCTGCTGGGCTTTGGTTGAACTTTCTAGTTCACCCCAGTAATTGAACCAGGTCAACTGGGTTCGGGCATCAGGACCCCCGACCTCCAACATGTATGTCCAGATTTCTTCAAGATCTGGGAAATTTTCCTCAAGTATTCCCTCAAATAGGTTTTACAACCCTTATGTATTTTCTTTTTCATCCTCAGGGACAGCTATGATTCTTATGTTAGGCCTCCTTACATTATCACATATTTTTCATAGACTTTGTTCATTCCTCTTATTTTTCTGTACTTCATCTTTGACTGACTGGCTTAAATCAAAGGTGTTATTATCTAGCTCTTAGATTATTTATTTTGCTTGATATACCTGATTCTTAAGGTCTTCCACTGTGTTTTATATTTTCTTGAATTTCTTATACTCAGAAACTTGCCTTGAATTTTTTTAATAATTTGGTTTCTTTCGTGAATTTTTCATTCATTTTCTGCATTGTTTTTGTGGTTTCTTTGTGTTTTGTTTTTATCTTCCCTTGTATTTCATTAAGCTTCTTTATAACCCTTATTTGAAGTTTTTCCTTTCAATATTCTCATTTTGACTGGTTTCCACTGATACAGAGTTATTGTTGTTGGGGGTATCCTTTCGCTCCGGTTTTTCATGATTCTGTAGCACTTTTGCTCTTTGCTTCTCATCTTGCCTCTAGATTGAGATATGGGGATACCAGGGCTGACTTAATCTGTCTCTGGATCCCTGAAGATCAATTTCTGACCATGACAGGGAGAAGAATGCTGGTCTTGATTTGCCTATGAAAAATTCTAGCAGATTTCATAAAGCTCACGGGTTACCTCTAACCTGCTATTTTCTCCTCTTTCCAACAGGGTATAATGAGTTAGGTCCCCCACCTTAATCTCTGAGACGGTGGGCGGTACTTGTGAGTGTGAATCAGCACTCCTTGTTTGCTTGAATTGGAAGGTGCTATTCTTAGCTATAGGTTGTCACTGATTGAAGTTCATGTGGAAAAGCCAGCTGTTTTTTTGTGTCTGTGGTAGTCTCTGTTTCCCCAGGTGGGTTCACCAATGCCCCAAGTTTTAGGAGGGATTCTGTAGCTGCCCAGTGCCTTTATAGCTTGATTTCTACTCTCTCTCTCAGGTGGGGAAGGAGCAAGGCCATTGTGGTTGAATTGTGAGAGCCAGAAAGGCTTTGCAAAGCCTCAGTGGGGTTCAGAGGTTGCCTTTCCAGCCACTAGAGGGGGCTGCTGGTATGAAGATCATAGCATTCTCACCAAACTGGTAGGCTGTTCCGGAGAGGGAAAATTAAATCCACTTCAGTGCTGGGGCTCCATGTCAGGCTCTTTCTAACCTTTCCACTAGTTCAGTTTCTCTGCAAAATGGGGCGAGCATCCTCCCTAATTGTCATTCCCTGGAGCCCTACTACTGTATCATCAGATCTGTCTTCAGTCCCCCAGACTACCCAGCAAGATTCCCCCGAGTCTTCCAGTCTTACTAGTGTGTGTCTTGGCAGAACACTGGTGTGGGTGTTAAAGGCTTCGATATTGGCACCCTGTCCTGCTACAAGACCCCTAGGGGAGAGAAGTTGGTTTCACTGTCCACTGGAGCCCCAGGAAGAAGCATACTCCCATCTGGGTAAAGCAACCAGTTGTGAGATGTTCGGTTTAAGCTGTGCTCCTTAAGGTAATGATTGTGCGGGAGTGCACTGCTTCCATTCAGTCAGAGTGCCTGAGGCATTTGATTGCCATGGATACCAGAGGCCAGGCTAATTCATTTCAATTGCCCCCCTCCCATCAAATATGGTGGTTCTCCAGCAGGACTGGGGGAAGGGTACACTCACAGATCCCTGTCCATCAGCACCCCTTTGAGAGCACATAGAGTGAGAATAAGACAGAGTCAGTCAGGGTGAGATGACGCAGCTGTTCTGGCAGGTGTAACTCCTACACGAAAGTTTTCCTTCACATGTTCCATCCTCCTTGTTTTATAAATTCGGCTTTAACCTAAAAGTGTATATCTCCAGTAGTTTAGGGTAATTGATTTAAGTGATTAACTTTTAAATTAGAAGGTTGTTACGTGGCTCATGGGTTATGTCAATTATTGCTTATTACAGGTCATGGGTTATGGGGATTACTGTTGTTTAAAATAAGTGTTAAGTACTGTCATTTAAGATAAGGATTAGTATGGTTGTTGCTTTTAACTTTTATGTATAAAACTGTTCTTTTGGATATGGAAGAACAATTTTGGAGAGACTGCTGTCACTGCTATCTAGAATTGCTGGTTGTCTGACAAATAAACTTTGATGGACTCTGCATATTAGCTGACAGTAACAAGTGGCCAGACCCTCTTGGTCCAGTAACACCTCCACACTCTCGTGCTGGATATGTTCATACGGGCTTCCTCGCCACCTGAGTCTGAAACCAAGAACTCCGACTTGCATCTCCTTGCATCACTCTCACATTCATGGGGCACCAGGTCTGGGCCCCCTGTCTCAGCCACCAGGACATAACTCTACGAAATCCTGTAGATAGGAAGCTCTTGAGTTATGGTAGTCACACTATTTATGACAGGCCTGGTTGGGTGTGCACCCACACCCTAGAGAAGCAGCTACTCCTGTGCTTCTTAATTCAGAGTACTCTCTCCCATGGCAATGTGTATGGGAAAGGAGGTGCAGCTACCAGCTGCCCCCAGCTAATGCCATAAATCGAAGAGGTGCAGAGGTGGGGGTGTCCACATATAAGAAGCCAGTACTTCAGTGTCTCATGTCACTCTCCTGTGTGGAATCCCTATTCACCCCACTTTTCCTTTCAGCCACCATGCTTTGGCTCATGGAGGGTGGCAGTACCTCCAATACGTTTTGTTTCAGGGTGATTACTGAAGGCATGGGAAAATCCCCTTTATGTTTTCACTGGGCTCTGAGCCTCTCTGTTTTCTTCAGTGCCTCAAACTTCTCTATTTTCTTCTTTTTCAGTGTTGCAGTTTTTCTCAGGTCCCCAAACATCTCTGTTATCTGTCTCTGCATTCTGTACTTGAGCTGTTTCTGCCCTTGGTCCAGTATTCTATGTTCTTCTATGTTCTAGTCAGGAAGTAACAATAAGTGATGTCTCCAAGCAGCCATCTTGCCCCCTCCTATTTGTGTGTATCTTTTCTTTCTTTCTTTCTTTCTTTCTTTCTTTCTTTCTTTCTTTCTTTCTTTCTTTCTTTCTTTCTTTCTTTCTTTCTTTCTTTCTTTCTTTCTTTCTTTCTTTCTTTCTTTCTTTCTTTCTTTCTTTTTTC
>CAUYQV010100356.1:0-15644 GCA_963574575.1 Galagoides demidoff | reverse complement strand
GTACCTTCTCACAGACATTATCCCCAGATTGGGATCGCCCCCTCACCCTGAGGTCCAACAATAGCCTGGCCTTCATAACCCAAGTTTCTTCTTTTTTTTTTGAGACGGAGCCTCAAGCTATGCCCCTGGGTAGAGTGCCATGACATCACAGCTCATAGCAACCTCCAACTCCTGGGCTCAAGCGAGTCTCCTGCCTCTGCCTCCCAAGTAGCTGGGACCACAGGCGCCCGCCACAATGCCCGGCCATTTTTTGGTTGCAGCCATCATTGTTGTTTGGCGGGCCCTGGCTGGGGATTCAAACCTGCCACCTTAGGTGTACGTGGCTGGCGCCTTAGCCGATTGAGCCACAGGTGCCGAGCCTACATTCTTATGTTTATTGCAGCACTATTCATAGTAGCTAAGATTTGGGATCAACCTTAGTGTCCATCAATACATGACTAAGTAGGCTGGGTGCTGTTGCGCAGTGCTTAGGGTACTGGCCACATGCACCAAAGCTGGTGGGTTCAAACCCAGCCTAGGCTTGCTAAAAATAAACAAAAAAACAAAACAAAACAAAATTTAAAAACCAGATGAATAGATAAAGAAAATGTTTACGTATCCACAATGCAATATGATACAGCCAAAAAATGATGAAACCCTGCCATTCCCCACAACATGGATGGAACTGGAGGACATTATGTTAAGCAAAACAAGCCAATTACAGTCAAATCTTGCATGTGCTCACTCATATGTGGAAGCTGAAGATTAAGAACAATTGATCTCACGGAGTCCAAGAGTAGAATTACGTTACCAGAATCTGGGAGGAGGAGTCGGGAGGGGAAGATAAAGTGGGGATGGTTAATGGGTATAAAATAAAGTCAGCTAGTTAGATAGAATGAACAATATTGGACAGCACAACTACGTGACAATGATCAGCAATGAAAGTATAAATAAACAAGATAGCAAGAATAGGAAAGGGCAAGGATGGCTCTTACCACATCCAGTACAGCATGGACAAATATATCCAGGTAGACAGTGGTGGTCTTGGTCCAGTCATGAACTGGTCTCACCTCCTTGTGATATTTCTGTAATAGCTGCTTAGTGAGAAGATGTAGAGCAGAATTCCTGGGATGAGGTATATCCATAGTTAGAATTCCTGGGGGGGAAAATACTATCACTGTGAAGATGAAAGAGGAATAAGAGGCTCAGTGCCTGTGGCTCAAGTGGCTAAGGCGCCAGCCACACACACCTAAGGTGGCGGGTTCAAATCCAGCCCGGGCCCACCAAAACAAAAATGATGGCTGCAACCAAAAAATAGCCGGGTGTTGTGGCGGGTGCTTGTGGTCCCAGCTACTTGGGAGGCATAGGCAGGAAACTCGCTTGAGCCCAGGTGTTGGAGGTTGCTGTGAGCTGCCATGCCACGGCACTTTACCCAGGGGGATAGCTTGAGGCTCTGTCTCAAAAAAAAAAAAGAGGAATAAGACTGCTTAGGACCCAGGGGCTCTTAGGAGAAAAGTTTTCAGGCTCAGCGCCCATAGCACAATGGTTAGGGCGCCAGCCACATACACAAGGACTGGCAGGTTCAAACCTGGCCCAGGCCTGCTAAACAACAATGACAAATGCAACAAAAAAATAGCTAGGCAGGCTCAGCACCTGTGGCTCAAGTGGCTAAGGTGCCAGCCACATACACCAAAGGTGGCAGGTTCGAATCCAGCCTGGGTCCACCAAACAACAATGACGGCTGCAACCAAAAAAATAGGTGGGCGTGTGGCAGACGCCTATAGTCCCAGCTACTTGAAAGGCTGAGGGGCTCGGCACCTGTGGCTCAAGTGGCTAAAGCACCAACCACATACACCTAAGGTGGCGGGTTCGAATCCAGCCCGGGCCCACCAAACAACAATGATGGCTGCAACAGAAAAAAAATAGTCAGGCCTTGTGGTGGGCACCTGTGGTCCCAGCAACTTGGGAAGCTGAGGCAGGAGACTCACTTGAGCCCAGGAGTTGGAGGTTGCTGTGAGCTATACCACGGCACTCTACCCAGGGGGACAGCTTGAGGCTCTGTCTCAAAAAAAGAAAGGCTGAGGCAAGTGAAACAATTAAGCCCAAGAGTTGGAGGTTGCTGTGAGCTGTGATGCTACAGCACTCTACTGGGGGTGACATAGTGAGACTGTCTCCAAAAAAGAAACTCACCCCGTTCTGCATGAATGCACAGCCAGCTGGTAGGGTCTTGGCAAACATTTATTTTAAAGTAAGCTGATGCCTAAGTGCCCTATGGAGAGATCTCATTGTAAAAATAAATAAATCCGCCTCATCTCCAGGGTTGCAAATTGCAGCTACAATTCTGTTCTACAAGAATCATGAGTCTCAGAGACAACCCTTTCTTTATTCCTTAGCATACAGAGGAAGCCCACCTGTACACTGAGCCAAAAGTTAACTCCTGTCTTGGTGTTTCCTATGATTTTTCACTTGTTTTTTTGTTTTTTTGGTTTTTTTTGAGACAGAGCCTCAAGCTATCCCCCTGGGTAGAGTGCTGTGGCTTCACAGCTCACAGCAACCTCCAACTCCTGGGCTCAAGCGAGTCTACTGCCTCAGCCTCCCCAGTAGCTGGGACCACAGGCGCCCGCCACAGCGCCCGGCCATTTATTGGTTGCAGCCGTCATTGTTGTTTGGCGGGTCCAGGCTGGATTCGAACCCACCACCTTAGGTGTATGTGGCTGGTGCCTTAGCCACTTGAGCCACAAGCGCTGAGCCATGATTTTTCACTTGTAATTCTTCAACTAAAAGGGAAACCCAACCAAAAATATGGACCAACCCATGAACCTCCACATTTGTATGGATTCCTAGTTAATGGGATTAAGAAGACTCCAATTCATACTTTTCTCCTCAAAAATCACTTTTCTCACTTTGCCTGCCTTTCAATAAAATGCACTTGTCAGAAATTGGGGTCTTGGTTTTGGCGAAATTCTCTCTGGTTCTGGGGAACAAACGCTTCTTCTGACCCAGGCATCTTGATGCCCAGATGACCATGATGGGTGTTGAGCCAGCAGAGGCCAGAGGAAAAGACGCAAGAGGACCGAGCGCCAGCAATTGGAAGTGACAGATTTGTGAGGCCTTTCTCTGAATTGCAAAAGGATATTTTGCTCGCAAGCTTTGCCAACCCTTAGGGGATTCAAAGCTTCGCTAAGTCATTGGACTGAAGCAAATTGCACACCTCCGGACAGAGTGCGTGAGTGAAATCTATCTGCAGCGTCCTGTGTGTGAATTTGCCTGGGCTCTCGGTGGTTTTGATGGCTATTTTGATGAGCTGCTGAAGGTGTGAGGGATCCAGCAGGAAACTGTAAATGAGATGGCTTCTCCCTGGGCGGCAATCCTGTTTATGAATGATGTCATGTCACTTGCTGCCCCAGGCAGCAATTTCTATGATTTAACCATGTTGGTTTGACCCCAATGCTGACAAGGAGGCTGAGGTGCAATGCCAGAGTCCTTGTGGGCAGCGGAATATTCACTTTCATTATCATCAGAACTGGGAATCTAATGAGCATTTTAACTCCCTAACTGTTCACCCAAGATGCCTAAAATGGTGTTAGCTATTCAGGCGTGTAGGACTGAGGTGGGTGGCTGGCGTCAGGCATCATTTGTAGGGTTTTTATGAACTGTGATTGTCAAAAGGTGTGCTGTGAATCTCTCTACCTGAGAACATTTCTGGCTGGTGTACCCCAGGGGAGGGAAGTTAGAAGCACGAGGCAAACATGGCCCAGCGCTTTTCCTGCAAACTTTGCTTTGGGCAGCTTCCCTTTTACCTCGCTTGGAAGCTCCCAATTCAAGTCTCAGTTGGGGAAACAATGAAATGTGCATGTTTCGATAGGAGAAACGACCTGACGCAGAGTTAAAACATAATTCTGAGAAATAGCTGCGTGTTCCCTGCATCCTCTGCTCATAAAGACTCAAATTCCTCTCTGCTAACTTTTCTAGGAAACCATCCACAGGTTTCCTATGGATAAACACACGTTTTCTAGAGTGTGTCAAAGTCTTTGGTTAAAAAGAGAAGGTTCTAGGCCAGGCGTGGTGGCTCACGCCTATAACCCGAGTGCTCTGTGAGGCCAAGTTGGGTAGATTGCTTGAGCTCAAGAGTTCGACACCATCCTGAACAGGAGCAAGATCCTGTCTCTACTAAAAATAGAAAAAAAAAAAAAAACCAAAACCAAAAAAAAAAACCGATTAGCTAAGCAGGGTGACACACCACTATAGTCCCAGCTACTCAGGAGGCTGAGGCAAAAGGATCACTGGGGCCCAGGAGTTTGAGGTTGCTGAGAGCTATGACAATATGGCACTCCAGCCTGAGGCAATAGAGTGAGACTGTCTCAATAATTTAAGAAAGGGGGTGGTGCCTTTGGCTCAAGGAGTATGGCGCCGGCCCCATGTACTGGAGGTGGCGAGTTCAAACCTGGCCATGGCCAGAAATAAATAGATAAATAAAATAAATTTTAAAAAGAAAAAGAAAAAAAACAGAATGTTCTGGAAGCTAGGGCCAGAACCGAAAGAGAAACAAGCCACAAGAGGAGAAAAATAATAAGCAAAAGGAAATGCACTTAAATAAACCAAAAGGGGAAGGAGTTCTTTGTTTAAGATGGGAAGAAATAATAAATTACATTTCTACTATGAATGCAAATTTGCCTGGGAGAAAGATCAATTACAGGAGAGAGATTAAGGATTTAAGTGACCATTAATTAACAGTAAATTAAGCCCCCTGAAAGCTAATGTGACATTCACACAAGCACTAAATGACTCACAGTTCACTGATGTTTCAACAGACACTGAAGGAAGTCATCAACAGACCCAGAAAAAGATTCCTCACTCACACTACCTCCTTGAATGCTAATAATCAGCTTCAGATCATTCACTTGCAAAATTTCAGGAAGGTAGAATGGGTGCGGGACTGAGCTATGAAGTCTTGTAGGTGAAGAGAAATTAAAATAGAAGATAAATAACAACAAAAGTATTCCTTTGTTTTTCTTTTTTTTTTTTTTTTTTTTTGCAGTTTTGGCTGGGGCTGGGCTTGAACCCACCACCTCCGGTGTATGGGGCCGGGGCCCTACCCTTTTGAGCCACAGGGACTGCCCTGTTTTCCTTTTTCTTATTGAGTTACTCTGTCACCTGCACTTATCTTAAACTGTCTGGGGGCACTCTGGAGAAAAGAGCTATTCTTGCTGTACTTATACATTTATCTGAGAGGTTACAAGGAAATAGAGATTTAGGTATTGAATTTCTAATACTAGCCTAATACTTACTGTTTGCCAGACAAGAGGCTAAACCCTTCACACAAATGGTCTTTAATGTTCCCAATGACCTTATGAGACAGGTACTTTATGGTCCTATAGAGTAGGTCAGTGAGTCTAGGGATAGGTAGGGTAGCACTGCCCAAAGTCATCCAGCTTGCAAATGAGGGAGCTGGGATTTCAACACAGCTGGAATTTTTTTTTTTTTTTTGGAGACAGAGCCTCAAGCTACCCCCTGGGTAGAGTGCTGTAGCATCACAGCTCACAGCAACCTCCAACTCCTTGGCTCAAGCAAGTCTCCTGCCTAAGCCTCCCAAGCAGTTGGGAACACAGGTGCCCGCTATTTTTTGGTTGCAGCTGTCATTGTTGTTTTTGGCAGGCCCTGGCTGGATTCGAACCCACCACCTTAGGTGTATGTGGCTGGCACCTTAGCCACTTGAGCCACAGGCGCCAAGCCACAGCTGGAATTTTAAACATATTTGATCCAGGGCTAAAGCCCAAGCTCTTAATCATGACATTGCACTGATCTGGCTCCCTGAGAATATTCAGAACAGCAGCAAGAAAGCCTTCTGGAGAAAAACTGACATGTCGTATGGTGTACATTACTGGATGGAAACAGCCAGTGTTACATTCTGTGTGTGTGTGTGTGTGTGTGTGTATTTTCAGGTTAATAATATCCTACCTAGGCATTGCACCTAGAAATTCACCGGGCTATCTTATTTGATCTTCATGAATATTCAAAATAACAGTTAACTTACAGAGAAACTGAACCTCTAAAGAGATTAATTGATTTGCCCAGGGTCACGTGGCTGGTGAGTCATAATGCAGGATCTAGAAGGTTCTCCCCCTCCAGGCCTCCTCTGCCCCAGCACACAGCCTCCTGGGAGCAGCCATGCGTGGATGATTGGTTTAATGCTCATATGTACAAATGGTCTTACTTTGTAACTATAACAAAATTTGTAAATATCGTAAAACCCCGTAAAATTCCAAAAGGCAAATTTTTCTGCAACAAATGTCCTCAGTATGATTTATGGTGAAACGCTGGTGGTTAGACACTATTAAAACAATGTTTCTGCAACATTTAGAACCAAATTCATGCAGAAGACAAAACATTAGAAAGAGATACTGTTAAGGAGAATTTCTTCCTTTTTCTATTTTATCTTACTTTAATGCTCACAATTATTTTCTGCTAAGAAACCCATTTGGCATTTAATGAAATTTCCTCTGTGTTTATTTTGATAATTAAGATATGCTTTCACCCTTTACGCTCAACATCCAGGATTTTTACACTTTAATGATAAGTGGCTATTTTTCTTCTCTACCCAATAAAAAAATCATTTCCAGCTTCTTGGCTACCAGATTTCTAACTTATCTCTGTAATTGACTCATTCCACTTCCAGTTACATTTTAAAACTTGAGAATTTGGATATGAGCTCCAGGAGACTCCTCAAGAAAGCAGGGTGATGGGGAAATCGCCGCATAAACATAAATTCTTGGTTTGTGCATATTTGCTAAGTATCACCTCTCTCCTAGCTAAAATGGTTCGATTCAGCAAAATTAATACTGGTACTATGGAAATATAGTTCCAGAAATTCAGAAGAAATAGATTAGTTTCTAAAGTGTTTTTAAGTGGACCATGTATCAAAAGTTAGAAGTTTGTAGAACCTGTCTTTAGAGATATACTCGTCACCTATATAGATTTTGTGAAGCAGGATGATAAGGCCTCTAATGCTAAAATAATATGCACATGTCTGCAGCCACGATGAATCCAAGGGAATCTTTCTCTGAGCTGCTGAAAAGCTTATAAGGAAGCCAAGATTATTTTGGATAATAAAAATGTATTATCCACACATAAAAGTAAATTTGGAGAAGAATGTCCCAAATGCTCAATGTAAATTGCTACAGACAGCTTGATTTCTAGAGAAGCAGAGATTTATCAAGCAATTATAACATTTCAGAGCATATTTCAGCGATATGTAAAGCCTAAAAAGCCCCACAGGGTGACACTTTATATATGTCTGTCTGTAATTGCAGGACTGATATTTTACAGATGGATAAAACAAACATTCGTGAAGAGTTCTATAGCACAGTGTATAAAGTATGGTCTTCAGCTTCTAAGGGTGAAGGCTCAGTGCATACCGAAATCATTAAAACGACTCACCTGAGGCAGCCAGCAGGACGCAGGGCCACAGAGGGGACATCGCTGTGGCCAGCGCTCCAGGGCAGGTCCCAAAGAGAAGAATGCAAACCTGCCTACCTGATGGACTGGCCACTCAATTTTTCCTTACGGAAATCATCTCCACCACTTCGTCTCTGTGTGCCAGTCTGAGCTACCCTTAGTGGTGCTATTTTTTCAACATTCAGTGGGGCTGAAGGCAGAACCAGCAGCGTGCAAATGTTTGGGAACCGATGCCATCACAGAACTCTTGAATTTCTCCCGACGTTCTGCCTCAGGACCAGATCTGGCCAGCATTTCCATTTCCCTGCCAGAAGATAGCTAAGTGAATAATATGATCTAAGAGGAGCCCCTAAGGAGAGGAAATTCCACACTAATATGATTTCCTTTACAGCCTTTACCTAAGGCAAGGCTCTTGCTGACATTCAGGACACTAATTTCATTAATAATTGAAATCCAAATAGCTGTTCTAAATCAGACTTCTGCAGTTACATCTTCAGCATCTGACAGTGGTAACTGGACTCTCGAATTACACAAAGCTGCTGGAAACCTGGTATGGTTTGATGCAGGACAACTGCAAACAATACGACCAAAAAGGGCTTTTTGATTCTCCTAAGCTCCTTTAATTAAAAGAAACATTGATTTTTGATACATGGGAGTACTTCTTAAATTTACACTGCTTATAAGCCAGAAAGTAACTGCCTCAGAAAGGGCGATTCTAGGCTTACTGAAGATGAGAACTCCCGAAGTTTAATGTCATTCAATAAAAGTTCTTTTTTTCTCTTCTCGATTGAATACTCATTCACTGAAAAAAAAGAAAAGAAAAAAGAATGCGTAATTCTAAACAACAACTCTTATTTGCCCCAGATGCTCTAAAAAACAAAACCAAACCTCATACCATTTCCAGTATCTGCCTGTTTTTTTTATAACCGAGATTGTAGAGGCAAAAATTTGAAGTAGGTTTTCATAGAGCAAAACCAGACAGAAAAAGTGTATATTTGATTCCTAGTCTCTTAATCACTCACTCTCTCTGTTTAGATCCATACATTCTCCATCTAATTTTAATCTACCAATGAAATGGAGAGTCATCGCTTTTTCTCTGTTGTAAATAACTCCCTTTGGGGAAAGGGAGAAAGTTAGGATGAACTCTGTGGCGTTGAGGTGGTTTTGGAAGTGTCTGTGTGAGCCCATGGTTTTCAGTATGTCAACTTCAATAAAGAAATAAATACGGCTCGGTGCCCGTGGCTCAAGTGGCTAAGGCGCCAGCCACATACACCTAAGGTGGCGGGTTCGAATCGAGCCCGGGCCCACCAAACAACAATGATGGCTGCAACCAAAAAATAGCCAGGCGTTGTGGCAGGCGCCTGTGGTCCCAGCTACTTGGGAGGCTGAGGCAGGAGACTCGCTTGAGCCCAGGAGTTGGAGGTTGCTATGAGCTGTGATGTCATGGCACTCTACCCAGGGGGACAGCTTGAGGCTCTGTCTCAATAAAATAAAAAAAGAAAGAAAGAAATACAAATGGGAGTGTGTGTGCACACAGCATACATTCCCTAGCTCTTTCCACTGGAGGGCCTGGGAGAGTGACACCCAACAGCATTAAATGCACCTGGCACTCGGATCTTAGTTTCTTAAAGCCACACTCACCTAAACAGGAGAAGTGAGTGACCCCAGAGCTGAGGGAAAGTACAAGGTTCCTAAAACATCCTGGTTTTCCAGAAAGTAAAGAAGTACTAAAATAACGACAGAGGCATGATACAAAGACACGGGAGTCAGCTGGAAGGGGCTTCCGCTGGCCGTATCTGGGACAATTAGAACATTAAAATCAATAGTGATCATGAAAAATTACAACCCGCTAAATAAGATAATCTGAAAATCCATATTGATTTAAATAAATGATTAGGAAAAAGAGAAGCTTTTCCTTAAAGTAGAAGGCTGGCTAATAGAGGCAGAAGGGATAATGGAATCAGCCATGTAATTAATTCATCCAGAAAAACTCTGTAGATGCTGAAACTAGTAGGTGAAAGTTTGACGAGGAACGGGACATTTATACAAAATACTTATTAATTACAAAGATTTTGTTTTAGGCCTGGTGCAGTGGCTCATGCCTATAATCCTAGCACTCTCAGAGGCTGAAGCAAGTGGATTGCTTGAGCTCAGGAGTTGGAGACCAGCCTGAGCAAGAGCGAGACCTCATCTCTACTAAAAATACAAAAACTAGCAGGTATTGTGAGTGCCACTAGTCCCATCTTTTTTTGAGACAGAGTCTTGCTACTCAGGAGGTTGAGGCAGGAGGATCACTTGAGCTCAAGAGTTTGAGGTTGCTGTGAGCTACTATGCCACAGCACTCTACCAAGGCAACAAAGTAAGACTTGGTCTCAACAACAACAACAGCAACAGCAAAAAGAGAGAGAGAAAAAAACCCCAAACTTTTCAATGGAGAAAGCTGGCAGTCAACCCTTAATCAAATAATGAAAGTTAATATCACCAGTAATGGGAATTGTGTGCCGTGAGATCAGATGAATTGATAAGACAGAGGAACTCTTCTGGTACAGTCTTGTCAAACTCTGTAACTTCGGGAAGAAATATCAGACAATCCCGTATTACTGAACACGCAAATAGCAGGCATGTAATCTTCAAAATTTCCAAGGTTAAAAGTTAGGGTTGAGGAACTGTATCAAACAAAAGGAAACTAAAGAGACACCACAACTAAGAGCAACGTGTGATCCAAAAGGTTCTATAATTTGGTCCTAAAGAACATTCTGGGCTCGGCACCTGTGACTCAATTGGCTAAGGCGCCAGCCACTTACACCTAAGGTGGCGGGTTCGAATCCCCAACCCGGGCCCACCAAACAACAATGCCGGCTGCAACCAAAAAATGGACGGGCGTTGTGGCGGGCACCTGTGGTCCCAGCTACTTGGGAGGCGGAGGCAGGAGACTCGCTTGAGCCCAGGAGTTGGAGGTTGCTATGAGCTGTGATGGTGATGCCATGGCACTCTACCCAGGGGGATAGCTTGAGGCTCTGTCTCAAAAAAAAAAAAATATTCAGGAGGCTTTTAAAAAATGAGTTTTATTTTGTTTTTAATTGACACATAATTGTACATATTTATGGGGAACAGTGTGATGTTTCAAAATATATATATATATATATATATATACATTGTGTAATGATCAAATCAGGGTAATTAGCAGAGCCATCATCTCTCATGAGATTTTAATTCAACCCTTTGGTGAATTGATTCTGGCTCCATGTGTCTTCTACCTAAGATATATAAATATAAATACAGCTGTAGCTTGCTAATTAGCCTGCTAATTAGCTATGGCCCTGTAAACTTGTTCCTCTGTCTGAAAAAAGCAAGCGTGTGTCACTGACCCAGGATACCTTCTATCTGCAGGTCCCCTTGCTTGAATGTCAACTCTGCTCCTTGTAACAGCATCAGTAGGGAATAAAGAAAGATATAAAACAGATGAACAATGTGTAGGCCAGGTCCAGGCAGTGTTGTCTTTCCACCCTGCTTGTATCCTACCTTAAGTTGTTTAGGAGCCCCATCCCTTTCCTCTTGCATCTTGTTTGTTTTATTTATTTTATTTATTTATTTTTATCTTTTTTGCAGTTTTTGACCGTGGCTGGGTTTGAACCCGCCACCTTTGGCATATGGGGCCAGCACCCTACTCCTTTGTGGCAAAGGTGCCGCCCTAAATTGCTTGTTTTAAATTGATTTAACAAACCGTGTAATTTAAGCATTTTAACTTGATCTAGCAGCCTTTCTGTTCTGCGACCTCAGGAATGGCTCTTTAGTCATGAATTTGGAGGTTACTTTGCACAAGATAATTTCTCGCATGATAGAAGTCATGTCTGGATTTCTATTTATGTATCTTTTGCTGTGAGGTAGTGTGTTTAAAGTAGTAAAGATTACGTGGAGGTGTATGTGGATTGAAGCAGGAGAGACTGAAAGTAGAACTAAGGCAAAAGTACTGGCTAGAAGCTTAGTGTGGGAACACTAGGAATAAAAGGATGGGGTAGGAAACCTCAGCAGGATTCGGGGACTTAGGGAATTTAACGAAGAGCGTGTGGGTACAGTAAAAGATCATTCGAAATTTTAATGTGGTTAGGTGAAGAAGCAACAGAACCACTGAATATAATAGATGGTCTAAACTTAACAGTTGGTATTCGCTAACCTCCATTGGTTATCGCTGCTCAGGGAGTCATCCAACTGGAGACAATTTGATTACTTCCAACAATAAATAGCCTTGGCATTGACTGATCATTCTTCACATTCCCCATATCCATTTAGTTTCCAAGTTATGTTGCTCTTTTTCATTAAAATTATCTTGTTTCTGTCTCTTGCTCACCCTTATCTGTTTACTGCTTTTCCTCCAGTTCAGATTCGTGTTCTTATATGTCAGGTTATTACAATAACCTTATAATCAGTGCCTGTTCACCGATATCCTGACGTTGAAATAGTCTGGTCTTGGGGCAGTTTAAGTGATTGTTCTAAATGGATAAAATGACTTGTTATACCTTTGTTCTATTCGGTGCCAGTGTAGATATATGAAGAGAACAATCATCCTGGCTCCATTCTTCCCCCATGCCAAGCACTGAGTCTAGGGGAGTTGAGAAGATCAAGAAGGGCAATAGCTCACACTTATTATTCTACCTAGCAGTCTAGGAGGTGGAGGCAGGTAGATTGCTTGAGCTGAGGAGTTTGAGACCAGCCTGAGCAAGAGTGAGACCCATTCTCTACTAAAAATAGAAAAACTACCCTGGCATTATGGTGGGCACCTGTAGTGCCAGCTACTTGGGAGACTGAGGCAAGAGGATCTCTTGAGCCCAGGAGTTTAAGGTTGCTGCGAGCTATGACACCAAGGCATGCTAGCCTGAGGCAACAGAATGAGACTCTGTCTCCAAAAATAAAAAAAGAGAGAGAGAGAGAGAAAGGATTAAGGAGTTTTGTTATACTCAAGACAACCCGTCTAAAATTCTTCCTGTTGATGATATGCTATTTTAGAGAGACTAGAGGCTGTGAGAGATGGGCAATGTCAAACAGCCACAGCCCAGTACATGAGGTAACTCTTGGGAAGCGATAAATGAAGGCAGGGTGCTTGGCAAATAGTTGTCTCAACCTCTTGTCAGTTTGGAAGTAGGCCTCGGGAACATGAGATGAAGGTAATGCCAGGAAGTAGTAACCACATAGTGGTAGGAGCAGTTAGAGTTAAGGTGCAGGCAGTCAAAGCAGCTGAATAATTTGGGAGGACAAGAAGTCACCTCCTGAGAAGAAAATACATGATGGAAGGTGCAGCATGAATGAGCCAGAGGTTAAGCAAACAAGGGTCAAATTCAGGGATCCACTAAGGCAGAAAGGAAAAAAAACAGGTGGCTTAGTGGGGACAGACAGTCCAGGTATGGCCTGAGAAATCAAGCGTCGGGGAGTAAGAATCCAGGCTGGGAAAATGGAAAGCAAGAGCTTGGGTACTAGTCAGAGAACTGAACATAAAAGGTCAAGAAGTCCCCAAAAGAGATCTGAGCAGCAAGAATAGAGCTTAAAGCTTTATGAGTCAAGGGGTTTCAGTTTCCTAATTAGAGCCACATCTGTCTCACAGGTGAGTTCCTTATAACTTGAGCATGGTTTTTATTATTATCTTCTTATCTTTTGCCTGGCAAGGGATGTGTTTGAAGCTTACAGAAAGAACCATGGGACCAGGCATGGTGGCTCACAACTGTAATTCAAGAACTTGAGGAGGCTGAGGAGGAAGGATTGCTTGAGCCCAGGAGTTCAAGATCAGCCTGGGCAACACAGCAAGACCCCATTTCTAAAAAAAAATATTGGAAAAGTAGCCGGACATGGTAGCACATGCCCATAGTCCCAGTTACTCAAGAGCCTGAGGTAGAAGGATTGCACGAGTCCACAAATTTGAGTTTACAATGAGTCATGATTGAGCCACTTCCCTCCAGTCTGGGCAACAGAGCAAGACTTTAAACAAAAATAATAACTATGGGCTCAGCGCCTATGGCTCAAGTGGCTAAGGCATCAGCCACATACACCTAAGGTGGTGGGTTCGAATCCAGCCCGGGCCCACCAAACAACGACAGCTGCAACCAAAAAATAGCCAGGCGTTGTGGCAGGTGCCTATGGTCCCAGCTACTTGGGAGGCTGAAGCAGGAGACTCGCTTGAGCCCAGGAGTTAGAGTTTGCTGTGAGATGTGATGCCATGAGCACTCTACCCAGGGAGACAGCTTGAGGCTCTGTCTCAAAAATAATAATAATAACTATGAAGAACATATTCTTACTATTTATCCCTTTGCTTGTCTGAGGCCAAGGATCCAAGGATCCTTTGGTCATTCCTTTAGGAATGGAATTGGCCTCATATGAAACTGATTCCTTGTATCTCCTAGAATGAGAAGACAGGAAGAAGGATCAAGAAGAGATAACATTTGCAGTTGTTCAGGTCCATGGGCTCAAGACAAGATGTTCTAAATGACCACTTCAAAAGGATATACTCCATATTATCAAAAGCTTGAGATCTGATAAATGCCTCAACCCAAGAAGGACAACTAAGTGTTTTAAAGGAGGCTGATGAGGATTTTGTGGGAGGCAAGTCTTCCCTAACTTACTAATCAGACATTTAGCCATGTCTACATTCTCTGAAAACAGGAGAAAAACTGGTACAAACTGACCGATTATACAATGTTTTAAAAGGGTTCTTTAATTAGTTGATATGCATTTATTCTTTTATTGACTCATTAGAGTATAACAACCTGAGAGAAGGCACAGGAGCTCATACCTGTAATCTCAGTGCTTTGGGAGACCAAGGTAGTTGGATCACTTGAGCCCAGGAATTTGAGGTTACAGCAAGCTATGATTGGGCCATTGCACCCTGGCTTGGGTGACAGGGCAAGACTCTGCCTCTAAAAAATATATTTAAAATCATAACCCAGGCGGGTGTCTGTAGTTCAATGGTGAGGGCACCAGCCACATGCACTAAGGCTTGTGGGTGTGAACCTGGCCCAGGCCTGCTAAGAAACAACAACAACAAAACACTTCAGGTGTTGTGGCGGGCCTCTGTTGTCCCAGCTACTAGGGACGCTGAGGCAAGAGAATCGGTTGAGCCCAAGAGTTTGAGGTTGCTGTGAGCTGTGATGCCAGCGCATTCTACTGGGGGTGACAAAGTGAGACTCTGTCTCAATAAAAAAAAAAAAAAAAAATCACAACCTATAGTAAGAAATTCATTTTACATATGACCCATGTCACATACACCCTATATAAATGTATAATTTTTATTTGTTTGTTTGTTTTTTGAGACAAAGTCTCACTTTGTTACCCTTCATAGAGCCCAGTGGCATCATAGCTCACAGCAACCTCAAACTCTTGGGCTTCAGCAGTCCTCTTGCCTCACCTTCCTGAGTAGCTGGGAGTACAACTGCCTGCCACAATGACCAACTGGCTAAGTTTTCTATTTTTAGTATTGACAGGTCTTGCTCTTGCTCAGGCTGGAAGAAACTTGCATTTTACTTTGTATATTTCCGTACTGTCTTAAATTTTTTACAGCAAGCATGTCTTACAATTAAATAAAATGATTAAATTTTAGCATTAATTATACATCATAGAACATTCAAATGAGGAAATACTTCAGAGCCATCTAAAAGAAAGATCTCCCTAAAATATTTTCTGGAGAAAATGGGACGTCTCCCTCATCTCCTTCATAATGTTTTCCAAAGAAACAATGTAATAACTAGAAACCCAAAGGGATGAAATTATATAATCACCTTAAATGTAATAAAACAAACCCACAAAGATGTATGTGAACATTACAGGGCATGAACTCACCTACATAAATAGTGGGTTGTAATTTTCACAATTGTTAGGATAGAAACTAAAACTAAATGTAATCTTTCAGCACCATCTTATGGAGATATTTATTATTATCACACTAGATTATGTCCCAGTGTTTCTGTGTGTGCATGCCCATGTAGAGAAGAGAGAGATGGAACATTCTTTTTGACAGTATGGTGGGCTCTCTAGGAATTTTCTTTTTTTTTCTTTAATCCACTATATATTGTTTAACTTTTCTTTTTTTTTTTTTTTTTTTTTTTTTTTTGAGACAGAGCCTCAAGCTATCCCCCTGGGTAGAGTGCCATGGCATCACAGCTCATAGCAACCTCCAACTTCTGGGCTCAAGCGAGTCTCCTGCCTCCGCCTCCCAAGTAGCTGGGACC
>CAUYQV010100355.1:0-50946 GCA_963574575.1 Galagoides demidoff | reverse complement strand
GGAGAAGGGAGGGGAAAATGGGTGGAGGAAGGGTAATTGGAGGGATCACTTCTATGGTTTATTTTACAAGGGTACAGGTGAATCTTTCTCAGAGTAGAATATGAACGTCTTAACACAATAACTAAGAAAATGACATGAAGGTTATGTTAACCAGTTTGATGAAAATATTTCAAATTGTATGTGAAAACACCACACTGTACCCCAGAATAGCATTAATGTAAATAGTTATCATTTAATAAAAAAAGATAAAAGAAATATTTAATTAAATTTCTTTGTGTATACTAACCCTCCACTTTTCACTTCCATACTATATCAATATGAATCTATATGTCATTGAGTGTTTGTGATTAAATGCATTCTGCCAATTATTCTGATTTTTCAATTGAAATGAGTTAACTTTTTTTATAAAATGTTCATATATTAGTCAGTCTAGATTTCACTGTGAGTTGATACCCAGGAAGTTCTTAATATTAGAGAGTCACTGGTATATAAGTTTGGGTAATTTTTCACATTTGATTTCCCTCCTGGAATTTAGAAGTTTATTTTACTACATTATAACAATGAAAACTTTTGTGCTAAAGGTATACATTTTTAAGACTTGTTTAATATAGTGTTTGCCCATTTATTTGCAGTGGAAAATGTATTAAAATTTTATTCTATATACAACTTGGAAAATGTATTATAACTAATAAAAATTATGTAAATTTGAGAAGTCAGTCATTAAATTAATATACAAATGCATCATGGATTAATATTTATTAAATACTACTTTAAATTAATTGATATGTACAAATACTGACACTTTATAACCAAATGAAAACATTCCTACTTGACATAGTCTAAAAGATGAATTAAAACCAATATAAACTCTACCCTTTTATTAATTTGACAAATGAATTCTACATTATAAGTGCAGAAAGCCTATATGTTATTGAGACTTTTTGGTTCAGGTCTTCATAAAATTCATAATCCACATAGCAACATACTATATAAATAATTACAGCTTGAAATGCTGTCAATACATTTTGTTTTTGAATTCAGTATTTTTGTGGATTTAGAAATTACATTTTTATGTGTGGCCTGATGTGAGACTGTAAAATGAGTAGAAAGTAACCAGTGAGTTAACTGCATGGGAAAATTACTTATGTGAAGATTTCACTTTATTTTACAAGTAGAGTAGAGTTTATTTCAGGACCTGAATGAATATCACTAGGGTAAGAGTAAATGGGTTAATCTTAGTTTGGCTCAGGACAAAAGTGGGGAGGCAGATGGCAATAGACTATTCAAGGGTTTGGTTATTAGTTTAAAAATTTTGTAATCTGAGGGGAATTAGAAAATCCATAATGTGGTTTTAAGCTAAGAATCTAAGTTTTTTATTTTTACTTTAAAAACACATTTTCTTTTTCTTTAGGCAAAATGAATATGAGAAATCTGATTAAGTTTCTTATGTAATAGACTTGAACCAAATGGATAATAAGACAGTGGATTCATTGTGTCAGTATTTGGTATCTATATTTCATATAATATACATACAGGTGTTTAGAAATACTCTCCTCAAGAAAACAGATACAATAGGATACAAGAGTATCTGGATTAGCTACTTGGGAGGCCAAGGCAAGAGAATCGCTTAAGCCCAAGTGTTGGAGGTGGCTGTGAGCTGTGATGCCATAGCAATCTACAGTGAGGACGACATAGTGAGACACTGTCTCAAAAAAAAAAAAAGAGTATCTGGATTAAACATATGATAAACATTATTTAGTGAGAAGAAGACATTGTAAAAGAGGGTGGTTTTGTTGGACAATTTGAATATTTTACATCAGTTCCCAATTTTACTATAGTCAGTGAAGGCCAAATACATTTCTCCAATCATTCAGTTATTCACTACTAACAGAAGTAATACTGGAATTGTCTTGATGCTATTCTTCTTCTTATCATATCTTATGTGAAAACCACTGTTCAACCTTCCAAATATCAGCATTCTAAAAATTATCACTCCCTCCACTGTTTGCACATTGTCCAAAGTACTTCGTTTCTTTCTTAATTTATGTCAAGTGTGTTCTAACCGTTGTACCTGCTTCTCCCATGACCTCTTTAATTTGAAAGAACAACTAGACCTTTATCTTGCTAAAATGTAAGTTGATCATTGTCATTCCTCTGCTCAAAACCCTCCAGTAACTTCCCATCTTACCCTACAGTAAGAACCAAATAACTTCTAATGATGCATAAGGTCCTCTTAACCAGGGATCCCGTTACCCTTCTAACTTCATTTTCTTCCAGTTCTCTCCCTCAGGTGCACTGGCCTGCTAGTAGTGTCCTTAATGTAATCACATGTCTGCCCTGTGCCTTTCCACTTGTACCTTTTGACTCTGTGTAGGTCTTCTTCCTTCAGGGGACTTGAAGATGTTGTATCATCTTTGTACTTTTTACACAGAGATGCCTTCCTTGGCCACTTTACCTAAGATTTCAAACCTCTTATCCTTTCCTCAAATGATGAGTTAATAGTAAGAAAATTGCTAATTTTTTTCATCTGCTTAACTCTTTAGAATTGTTAACAAGACAAAAGGTAAAATTTTGTTTTATATTGCCTTCTTTCTGGATTTTTTTTTTTTTTTTTGAAATGAAGTCTTGCTCTGTTGTCTGGACTAGGGTACAGTGGCATCATCATGGTTCACTACAACACCAAACTCTCGGCTCAAGTTATTCTCCTGCTTCAGCTTCCAAAATAGCTCAGATTACAGGCACACACCACCATGCTCACTTAATTTATGTGTGTGTATATAGATATATTTTTTTTTTCTTTTCTTATAGAGACAGGGTTCTCCCTGGGTTGCTCAGATTACTCTCAAATTCCTAGGCTCAAGCAAGCATCCCACCTTAACCTCCCAAAGTGCTGGGTTTATAGGCATGAGCCACCATGCCCAGACTTCTTTCTGACTGACTGCTGTGTCCCCTGTATGTGTAGGGGGCATCAATCGTAGATTGTAAATTTAGTAGATTGTAAAGTGAACCTGTAGATATGGAAGCTTAGTGCTCAGAGGACCACCTTTGCTGGAGATATGATGTGGGTACACTCAGCAAATTAATGTTGCCTAAAACATGGCAGAATCCAGACATATAGCATAATGTTTTTCTGAAGCTTCTATCAATGTGAAATAAATCCTAATTCTGTGTAACAAAAGCACAGTAGAAAACACAATCATTTAGACAGAGTATAGAATTTGAAAAAAAGATCTAAGTCCTCTAGAATTCCAACCTCTAATAACATGGAGAAGAATGAAAGGGTGGCATATGGCTCTTCAAAAAATGATTCAGAAACTAAAAGGAAATGCAGGTTCGTGTAATATCATGGAAACCTGGGCAAGAGTTATAACCAAGCAACCAAGGAAAGACAATAAAGTGACATCAACAGTGCCATTGCTGATAAATGAATATCATGAGGATTTTACTGAATTTAATTAGGTACATGTCATCAGGGAGGTGGTGAAAAAATAAAACCAAATAGAACCAATGGCATCGTGAGTAAGAAAACCAGACAAAAGAAAGTCAAAGTGAGAGATTGGGGCATGATATTATGGACCCAGACAATTCAAGGGAACACATACAGTGAAAGGACAGAATTAAAGTGGTCTTGGATGATGGAAATGAGGAATCAAAGAGAAGCAGTTATTGCATTTTTAAATACAATTTTAGGATAGAGTAACTTGCATTAGTTTAGAAATTTGGATATATTTAACCCAATACACAGAGAGAGATTCTAAAGACACAGAATAAAGAACAATCCTTGGGCAAATTCTTCCCAAGGAAAGGGATGAGCAGAATTAGAACAGAAGTGGAAGTCTTGGAAAAGAACACATCTAAGGACAGGTTTACTTATAGATCTGGTGGCAGGCATTTGAAGTAGATTGTATTTGAAATTTTATTTACTCTGTCATTAAGGAATTGAGTTTATTAACTTAGATATTAAAGGGGTTAGGGAAGATGGGGCATGGTGTTATTCTGAGGAATTTAGTAGATTTTAAGATATTCTAGAACACAGGAAAGAAGTAAATTGGCTGGAGGGATGGACTAAGCCCAGAGGGCAGAATTAGTAGCCCACACAAGGTTGTCCAGCATGCACAATCACGGGTTTAATTTGTGAACTAAATTGTTTTACTCCTACTCTAAGCATTGCTTGTAGAAACGTACGCTTCTTATCTCTTTGAAGGAGAGACTTTCACATCATATATTACCATACTAGACTTCTGTTTCTACTTTATTTATGAGATGCTGATGAAATTTGTCCTGGGGGAAAAGAAATGTATATAATATGTAGAAATTTATATGAAATGAGTTACTGACAGAATTCTCTCACATTTTTTTTAAATTAAATCATAGCTGTGTACATTAATGCAATCATGGGATACAATGTTCTACTTTTGTATATCATTTGAAATATTTTCATCGAACTGCTTAACATAGCCTTCATCACATTTTCTTAGTTATTGTGTTCAGACATTTATGCTCTACACTTAGTAAATTTAACATTTACCCTTGTAAAATGCACCATAGGTGTGGTCTCACCAATGCCCCTTCCTCCACCCATCCTCCCCGCCCCCCCCCCCCCCCGGCTTCTTTCCCCTTCTTCTTGAACTATAGTTGGGTTATAGGTTTCATATGAAAGCTATAAATTGGTTTCATAGTAGGGATGAATACACTGGATACTTTTTCTTCCATTCTTGAGATACTTTGCTAAGAAGAATATGTTCCAGCTCCATCCATGTAAACATGAAAGAGGTAAAGTCTCCATCTTTCTTAAAGGCTGCATAATATTCCATGGTGTACATATACCACAATTTATTGATCCATTCATGGGTCAATGGGCACTTGGGCTTCTTCTATGACTTAGCAATTATTAATTGGGCTGCAATAAACATTCTGGTGCAAATATCTTTGTTATAATGTGATTTTTGGTCTTCTGGATATATACCTAGGTAGAGGAATTGTAGGATTGAATGGTCTATTTTTAGATCCCTAAGTGATCGTCAAACATCTTTCCAAAAGGAACATATTCATTTGCATTCCCACCAGCAGTGCAGAAATGTTCCCTTTTCTCCACATCTGCCAACATCTCTGGTTTGGAGATTTTGTGATGTGGGCTAATCTTACTGGGGTTAGATGATATCTCAAAGTGGTTTTGACTTGCATTTCTCTGATGATTAAGGATGATGAGCATTTTTTCATGTGTCTGTAGGCCACACACCTGTATTCTTCAGAGAAGTTGCTCTTCAAGTCCCTTGCTCACCTTAAGATGGGATCACTTGTTCTTTTCTTGCTAATACATTTGAGTTCTCTGTGGATTCTGGTTATTAAACCTTTTTGGAGACATAACCTACAAATATCTTGTCCCATTCTGAGGGCTGTCTGATTGCTTTACTTACTGTGTTTTTGGCTGTGCAGAAGCTTTTTAGTTTGATTAGATCCCACTAATGTATTTTTGGTGTTGTTTCAGTTGCCCAGGGGGTCCTCCTCATAAAATATTTGCCCAGGTCAATTTCTTCAAGTGTTTTCCCTGTACTTTCTTCTAGTATTTTTATAGTTTCATGTCTTAATTTAAAATCTTTAATCCAGTGAGAGTCTTCACACCTTTAAATATTGACTAAGCAAAATGTTTATTTCTATTCCATGAATGAGCATGACTTTTTTTTATAGTGGGCAGATATATATTAAGCTTGTGAATTTGAAATTTAACCTCACAGGCTAGTTTTCTTTACTCTTGATGCAAAAGAAATGAATCAACCAGTTTAAAATCAGCAAAAATCTATCTGAACAATGCCGGAAAGCAGTCTAAGAAGGAGCTATGATTCAAACATCTCTGAAATATTTAGCATTTATAAGTACAATTTCTGTATTCACATTTATTGTAGAGATAATCAGAACTGAAAGACATTCTTTTAATCTTTAAAATGTACCAGGGAGTTTGGCAGAATTTTCACTTAAATTATTTTGGTAAAAAATGGATTATAGGCCATAGAAAATTCAGAATTTTCTTGAGGGTAACAATAATCCATAATTATCCTAATAATCCAAAGTCAGTTTCTTTCTTAAAATAGAGAATGCAAAACTATATTTGTATTTCAAGCCAGACACCTTAAGATGGATGCACCTTAGGATTACAAGTGGCTCCTACCTGTAATTCTAGCATTCTGGGAGGCCAGAGTGGGTGGATAGATTGAGATCAAGAGAGAGAGACCAGCCTGAGTGAGATCCTGTATCTAATAAAAGAGAAAAACAAAATTACTTGCAGAGGATGGCATTGCACTTCTGTAGCCCCAGCTACTTTGGAGGCTGAGGCCAGGGGATTGCTGAAGCCCAAGAGTTTAAGATTATTGTGAGCTATGATGCCATGGCACCTGGCACTCTATCCAGGGCAACAGAATGAGTCTTTGCCTAAAAAAAAATATATATATATATTTCACATAAGTAATGAGTGATTGCTATTAGATCGAGTATGCCCCCAGCTACATTTGTGCCATATTTATACTAAAAATGTATACATTAATAATCTGGGATTCAAATTTAACTGTGTACCCTGTATTTATATTTTGCTAAGTTTCTTAGCACAATAACAAAGACATACTAACTACACTCTAGGTTATTTATAACTGCATTTCAGTAGAAACGTACACGCACACAAGGTAAATCACAGGGTTTTTTTATGTGACTCCTGAATTTGCTCGCTGAGGTTTATATACGGCATGCACTGTCAGTGTCCTTCTCTTGTATCCTCAGTGCTCATCAGTGCGTGTCAAAACCTTTTCACTTCAAACTCCTATGACTCTTTTATTCCTGATCATGGTAACGCTCTTTGTTAGGGATAAGCCAGAGAAATGTGGGTGTGCACGTGTGTGCGTGCAGGGGCACATGTGTATGAGTGTGTGCATCTGTGTGTGTCTGTTAGAGGGAGAGAGGTAAGGGGTACAGAGTATTAGTTAATGGCCTGGCAGAGAGCACTTAATTAATGATGGATGGATTTAAGAGTTCAATTATACTGGGTCCTTCCTCCAGTTGGCCACAGTAGCCATTGCACTCATTGTTATGTTGTCTTTTCCTTCCCGAGTAACATTCTCTGGAATCTCAACAACAAATAACCTACTTGCACTAAAATTCTCATTTCACAGTTTGTTTCTGGAAAAGCCTAAGCCAAATTCTATAATTAAAAATATGTTTTTGGCTTGGTGCCTGTGGCTCAAGTGGCTAAGGCGCCAGCCACATAAACCTAAGATGGAGGGTTTGAATCCAGCCCAGGCTGCCATGCAGCTGCAACCAAAAAATAGTCAGACGTTGTGGTGGGTGCCTGTGGTCCCAGCTACTTGGGAGGCTGAGGCAGGAGACTCGCTTGAGACCAGGAGTTGCGGGTTGCTGTGACCTGTGATGTCACGGCACTCTACCCAGGGGGACAGCGTGAGGCTCTGTCTCAAAAAAAAAAAAAATGTTGTATGGTTAGCTTTGAATTCTACTGAGAAATCTTCAAGAAAAATGGCTGCTATCATTTCTGAGAGCCAGTGCATATGGAATTTAAGGATTAAGATTTCTGTGCTGGATGTAAGATTTTCTAAATTAGAACCTCTGTGTTTGGTATCCAGAAACTCAAAGACATGATACAACCTTTCCAAGTAATTAGTATACAATTAAAACAGGCCCAGGATTTATAGTTACTAAGATATATTGTCATTAGTATAAAAGAGTCCCTATTTATACATATATTAATTAACTTGTTTATAAAGTTACACAATGGAGTGAGTAAACACTACTCTCAGGGACAGGATCTGGGATCTGATGCTGATACTCATTTCTCCATCTTGTATAAATGTATCAGTTCTTTTGGGCTTTATTTCCTAATCTACAAAATTTATAACACACACTCATGCTATATATTTTCAAGTTATCACATCAAATTATCTTCATTCTTTCATTTTTCCTGTACATTATAACTGTAACTGAACAGATTCAAGTGACAGAACAAAACCAGTGATCTTGTTTTCAGATCGAGTCTTTGGTTCTGACGTATTTTGTGTTAATAAATGATCACATCTTAGGATAAATAGTCATCTTGTTGAATGTACTTTCTGTTTTGTATTGTTCCTCGACCTTGCCATAATACTTAGTTCTTTTAAAATCCTGACCTTAACTCACATACATATGTCATGGTGAGTTCAAATGGCATTAATTACAATAATTCCTACAGACACCTTAGAGTATCCTATTTTGACACTTCTATTTGAATTTAATTTTTAGTGGGACATTTTCATGCTTGTTAATACTGATTTAAACCCATGTCTTACACAGGAGGTATAAATTTACCTCTGCCTTGTAGGTTTTGTGTGTGTGTGTGTGTGGGGGGTTAGATAGAAGAATTAAATTAATATAAGACAGATTAGAGAAAAGAAAAGCATATACATTTATTTAGTATCAGTTTTATATGACATAGTAACCTTCATAGGAAATGATGGTCCTAAAAATGACACAATCTAAATGCTTTTAAATTAGATAGAACAAAGAGAGATGATTGTGGAGTGCAAAAGTAACCCACTATAAGGAGCAGACTAAGAGAAGATAAAAATTATTTTAAGAATAAATATAAATAAATATAAATATATAAAGTATAAATATTTTATAATAAATATAAATATATAAATTATAAATATTTTAATTTATATTTTCCTATAATGGTACGTGTGAACAAACCTTCTTAAAATAATTTTTATCTTCTCTTAGTCTCCTTCTTATAGTGGAGTTACTTTTGTACTCCACATAAGGGTACCTGTGACTCTCTAAATGTAGAATATAAATGTCTTAACACAATAACTAAGAAAAAGACATGAAGGCTATGTTAACCAGTTGGATGAAAGTATTTCAGATTGTATACAGAAACAGTACACTGTACCCCATGATAGTATTAATGTACACTGCTATGATTTAATACAAAATAAATAAATAAATAAAATTACTTTCTCTGGCTGCCTTTAGAATGATTATATCTTAATATAATTTATATTATATAAATTGTGCTTACAGCAATATATTTATATGTGAATTTTTTTATCTTAAGATATATATTATATAATCATCAGTAATGTTAATATCAATACCAAATGAAACTTTTCTTTATATAGGAACTTCTGAAATCATGCTACAAAATAATTCATTAAAATTCAATTTGATTGGCCATCACATTTTCATATGTATATTCTAGCAGAAATAAGCATATCATAGAAGAAATAGAATGATGAATACTATTTATTTTATGACCATTAATTGAAACCTGACAAAATAATTTCATATAATTCAAAACTCACTTAGTACATCATTGCCACTATTTAATAAGATGGAGCCTGAAAGATATTCTTAAAAAAAAAAAAACAACTCTAATTTGCTACAACCTGGATAACTTCTTTGTTTCCAGTTCTACCAAATACACTTCTGAGTAATAAACCTTGATAAATGAAATAAAGACCTTTTAATATAATCTCTTCACAAGTCTCTGTTGGCACCACAGAAGCACATCATTAGTTACAAGCTTGCCACGCACTACACGTTAGTATCATTGTTTTTATACACTTCTGCTGAAGAAGTTCTTCACAATTGTTAACATTGAGTTGAATATATATCTGAAGAGCATGTATATACTACCATACAAGGAACTATGTATTTGAACATACAATACAGTGGTAGAGCTTGTGCCTGGAAGTGTAAAACCGGAGGCAGGCTGTAAAAGTACTCGATCACGTCCTCTGTGCAATTGCACATTTATGTTTTCTTTTTTTATTTTTTCAGCCTGATCACAATGCAATTTAAATAGCCCCAAGTGTCCCCCAAGAGCTACTGTGTGTTGTATAAAGGCTGAGTAATCCCTGCAGTGTCAGGGGGTTACTGTTCAGCTGTTCGGGATCATGAGATGATATCTCAGCGCTCATAAAATAGAGGATTCAAAGCACAGGGGTGTACATGGAAGCGCAGATCATTATGACAGTCTTGGAAGTTATCCACGAGAAACGTCAACACCCTGGAGGCCGGAATAACACCACTGAATCAACAACATTTCAACTTTTGTTCAAAATTAAATCCAATACGAAGGGAAAAGTCACACTGAAACGTTAATGCTAATATAATAATTTTATATTTGGCTTATTCCAACAATGTGGAGGTCTCCAAAAACTTATGGGATGTCTTCTCTTAAGCATTTTAAATTATAACATTTGTTCTGTACAAAACAAATAACTATTCTGAATTAGCTATTTTCTAGAAGTATTCGTGGAATGGCCGATTCAGTTGGTAAGGCACAGTAAGGGGAGTGCAGAGTTCTCTTTAAGGCCACACATTTCAATTAAGAAGAATGAGGGGGTAATTTTGGCCCCTGGGGTTTGAAAATATCTTCCAGTTGTAGTCTTCAGTCTGAAACATTTACATGGTGGTTTCTTCCCATTCGAGCTCAACATCACCTATAACATAAAGTGACACGTTACAAGGGTGTTAAAGATAACAGTTCAAAAGGCTTAAATGTTTCAGGGTAAAAATACAGTGCAGATGGAAGGGCTATAACCTGGACTCGGATTAAAGAGAAATGAAAAATTTAAACTGCACACTAGCCCGGCTTCTAAAACATTTTAAACATATGGTTACTATGAAATTAATGTTCCTTCTGCACTAGTGAATTGGGGACACTTGTTTCTGTTTACCTTCCATGGCATCCAGAGAGTCCATCTTTTGAAGTGCTGAGTAGTTAACAAAGCAGATGGGCTGATTACTTCCTTTATTTGATAAGAGATCCAAAATGCACTGGTGTAAAAAGATGTATTGTGCCTAGACACCAAAGAAAAAGTGGTTAAACAAAGGGGGCAGAGATTTTTCTCATAAGAGGAGTTATACCATTAATGCAAAAGAGCATTATTGAATTCAATAAATGTTAAATAGCTATGTTAGAAGCACAGAATTGACACACTGTATAAATGATTTCCTACATTTCAAACCCAGGGCTTTCTAAATTCCTGTGGTTTCTTGTAGCTTCAAGTTATTTTTTTTCCTCCCTAATACTTGTTCTTAAAAACCAAGTGTTAATATATTCTTCGTGGCTGTGGTTATAAAAAATAGAAAATTACATTACCTAAGTTTGCTTATGCGCTTCCTGTATCTTGTTAGATCTAACTATTTCTCTTACAGTTCTCATTTGAATGGCTGTTGGAATGCAGATACTAAATTTACTTGTGAGTGCGCATATCTAGAAGCCATCAACACATTTGAAATATACCTCATAATTCTGCTAATCAGATGGACATTTGCCTATTTCACGTCAAGTATCTGGTTTTGATTTAAAAATACAAAGAAATCGGCCAGTAAAATACCCAAGTCTCGAGGTGCTCTACAAGGACTCTCAACATTTCATCTGAATGTTTGGGTTAAATTGTGTACCGTCTGAATTCTTTAAATTTATTCAACATAATTCAATAACCTCTTAGCATTTCTAAGTTTGTACTTCCCGGTAGTTAAGGCTAAAACATGTACATTTTAGGTCACCCTTATTTGTACAGACCACCCCCCCCCACCATACCTGGCTTGAAAGGAAAACCACCAAATGTTTCAGACATATATGTAAATTTAAACAGAACTTCCTCAAAACTGGTCCTCTTTAGAGATTATATTCATACCTATTGGTATTGTACCTTACAACCTTTTTTCAGAACTCCTCTATTGAAATTATCTTCAGAAATGGCTGGTCATTAGTAGGAATATATATTTCTTTGTGGATTATAAGATGGTTTCATTGCTGGAATGTCAGTTCTCTGAGTGCAGACTCTGTCCTGCTCTCTGCCACAGTCCCATTACCTGTAATGGTGCCTGACACATACTAGTCGAGTAATCAATGTTTGTTGACTTAGTTAATTCCCACAGCCAGCCAGTATTTACCATTTTAGGGCAGATGTAATGTAGAGAACATCCTAGAGCCTTTGGGGGTCAGGTTATAAGGAAGTGAGGCACACGATCAGTTTTACAGAACTCAATTTTGGTATAAGATGAAGTGTTGTTATAAAGTGGTAAAGATTCTATTAAAATTCTTAGTAAATTACTTGTCAATGTAATGCCAAAAGAGTACGTTCAAACGTACGTGACAAAATTTTTTGCAGCAATACATTGACACAACATAATTTCTTTGACAATAATTTAAATTTGTGAGTTCTGGTATGTTTTTAAAATGCATTTGAATTTGAGGTCACATTTGACATGTGAAGGTCCTGACTGTCCCAATCTCATCTTCTCCACTGGAAAGAGTGACATGTGTAACCTTTGCCAGCAAGGCAGGCTGAGCTCCAGCGATGGTCCTCCAGGATCCAAGGTCCCTCTGCCACTGTGTGTTTTGCCAACGAAGCATGTAGTGTGGGGAAAAAGTTCATTCTCAGTCTTTACCTTAGTTAGCCGAGTTACCTTAAGAATTAAACTTTTCCTGATGCTCTCAATTTCCTCATATAAGGGATAGCAAAATCTGTATTGTATGATTTAAAGGACTTAAATAAAATGCCTGGCAAAAAACGTGGCACCCAAAAAACAGTAGAAACTCTGTTAAGTTGACCATAGCAAGAACTGTAACAAACTGGTAAACATAGGGAGGTGGTCAACATAAAGAACTAGACCCACGCTACTGATACGTACACATAGCATGTGTCGGGTCTTCAAAAATTAGGTCAACTTAAGGAGGTGGTTAATGTAGGGAATCGGTCAGCTGTGGAGGTCCCGCTGTATGCTAGCTTTTTCTCTTCCACAATATGAAGTTCAAACTCGTAAATTTTTAGGAGACTCTCGATCAGAAAAGGACTAATGCAGATTAACTCTTATTTGAGGCACCAATAGTATCTTAGGATTTTTTTTTTTTAACTCCAGAGCACTCTCTTAGAGAGAAAGACCTTTCAAATGTCCTGAAGCTCTAACAGATTGTTTTTTTAAATTTCAGAATATTAGGAGTACACGTTTTGTTTACATACTTGTTTTTGTATCGAGTCAAAGTTACAAGTGTGCCCTTCACCCCCATAGTATGCACTGTGCCTAACAGGTGTGACCTTATGCATCCACACCTTCCCGCTCCCCCAGCTTGATTTTCTGTTTTTTGAGGGAAAGGGGTCGAAGATCTTTCCTGGGTATGGGCCACAGATTGGATGCCTTTAGTAGTGGGATGTTGCTGAGGCTCCTGCCTCCCTACCCCTCCCTGCCCATGGCTGCTGTAGTATTTGCTGAGACCTGAGCTTTCTTCATAGAAACTGAGATTACTCCTGAATGTAATAGAAATCACTCTTGTGCAAGATAATGCTGGCTTGTGAAAATTAGAGCCAAGGGGTGATTATTTTCCTGATTTTCATTTCAGGGGAAAGATAATAACAGGGTTGATTTTGTGGGGGCTGAGACAAGTGAAAGCAAATTTCAAAACGCCTGCTCTTCAGCAAAGAGGGAATCCCTCCAAATCTGGCTGGACATTTACTGCCTGCTGGACACTCTGTTGGTCATCTAGGTACTTTTTTTCTTAATACTTAATACTTAAAAAAAAAAAAAAGAAAGGAAAAAGGGAAAAAAAACTTGTTTAGTGTTGCACAGCTATGGTACACAAGAGAAATAGCTCAGACAGGCTAATTATAAAAGAGCCAGCCATGAGCTGAGTTCTCTAACTCAAAAACCTTGAAGTTTCCTTTCCTTTACCTAAGCTGTGACATTCTACTCTGGCTACTTAAACAGGCATAAGGTGTGAAGTTTATAACATATATCTAGTAATAAATTGGGTAAAATTGTTAATAGACGTTCTTGAACACATTCTTTATAATGTGGAGTTCTATGAAGTTTCGAAGCATGGAATTTTTTTTTAGAGCATGGAATTTTTATTATTTGAAAATTGACTCTTGACTAGAAGGAAATAGTCAGTTCTATTCTGTGTCTTAGCCAAGAGAGCCAACTAGAGAGTACTGATCCTCTGGGGACACCTAGGAGCATGGAAGGAAAATGTTAGCTTTTAACTTACCTTTATTTTCAAGTCACCATAAGAAGGAAAATGAATCTAATAATGGTTAATAGTTGGATTGATGTTGGAACCCGCATGAGAAGGCCAAGGACATTGGCTCGGGACCAGTTACATAATTTGTAGGGCCTGCTGGAACCTGTGAAAGTCCTTCCTCAAAATTTAATTATGAAAAGTTTTAAGACAATAACAGCAAACATTAGGCCAACTGCAGGGCCTTTTTGAGCCATGAGGATCTGTGATACTACACGGAATGTCTATCCAGGAAGGTGGTCCTGGTCACATGGCATATTCCACTGCTGAATTATCCTCAGGGAAAACTGATAACCCATTGTTCCCTTTTAGCATGTGAAGGAATGTGTATTGATTACATTATTTAGTTTTACCCACCCAATCTTCACAGAATTAAAGAGGGTGAAAATGATTCCTGCAAAGACACCTGCCAGCCCAAATGAATGACAAGAAACTGGCAGAGGTGACTTTCTTCCTACTCCTGGAATAAACTTGTACCTCCTCCATACTAGGAGGTAAAAATAACAACAGTGAAATCAGATCTGACAAAAAACATAGAATGCTTTAAAAAAAATCACAATTAGTTTAAAATCTGTATTTAAAACAAATATTAAACTGGAAGTATTTTAGCCTATGTGTATATTATCTCTTTTGAAAACACCTGAGGGTATATGAAGCCATAGAAATTAGCAAGGTTTTCAGAGTATTGATTATTTGACTTTTAACTCATGTTTCAATTTCTTAATTTGCTTATGTTTCATAATTTATGTACTTATACAAACTACATCACGGTATATGTGTGTATACATATATGCATACACACACATACATGAAAAATGTGTGTGTGTGTGTACATAGAATACACCTGTATTGGAGCTGACTTTCGAACTTTTTCCTGAAAAGGGTATTCAGTTCAAAAGTTTGGAATATATTAATGTTCCCAAACATGGTATTATAGGTCTGGAGTCAAAACGGTTGAAAGAGTCCCAGTCACATAAGTTTGGGACAAGTTGCCCACTACTTGTCAATGCACATTAACATAAAGGCTCTACGAAATTCTGTGGTTAAAGGTCAGTTTAATTTCTTTCTCAGGCTTATATCAGCAGAGAACCCCATTTTCTCATACCTTTAATAACTTTGATGCTGCTTTTGTTTTCTTGGGTATAATTTGGAAAACACTGTTGTAACAGATGTGTGCATTTACTGCAAGACAATGTCTGTTTGTGCGTATATAGTACACGAGCGCCAATTCAAAGCTACAGATAAGAACCTCTCATATATTATGGTGAAACTAGGGTTTGAATATTGGCTCTAACACTTGCTAGTAATATCACCTTGAAATATCACTTAACTTCTTAAAACATCTGGTTCTCTATTTGTGAAGCAGAGCCAATAATACCCAGTCTACTGATTGATGCGTTGGCCTTCCTTCCCAAATAAAGGATTAAATCAGGATTAAATAAGATAATACACATAAAAGATCTAGTATAGTACCTGGAAACCACTAGACACTTGATAGAGCAGTGGTTCTCAACCTTCCTAATGCCACGGCCCTTTATACAGTTCCTTGCGACCCACAGGTTGAGAACCACTGTGATAGAGGGCTTTTACTTTCATCACTATCATACTGTGTGATTTAAAAAAAAAAAACTGTATATTTCAGACATATTTTTTTTTTACTACCAACCAAAACAACAAATGAAAAGCTCTAGGTTATTTAGTTGATAACATGCCATGTAACCATTATTAGTCCTGATATCAACAGGGATGAGTATGAATGAGTAAAATTCACAGAACCTCATACAGTCAGTGTTTTAAACTGTTCAAACCTTACACAGTTAGTGTTTTAAGCTGTTTAAACCTCACACAGTCAGTGTTCTAAACTGTTTTTCCAAGTGTAACTTTTAGCATGTTTGCAAAAGGAATTGATTTAAATTCATTTTCAAGTTCCCAAAGTTGTTAAAGATGAATAGATTTTATTATTTTCTCCAAGCCTATCAGCATAAAAAATTTGAGATGCGCAGTCAGTGCCAGTGCTGAAGGGTGACTAGGCAGGTGGGCTTTGATGCTTCCATGACATGTATCAGCTCTCCTCCCCAAATATTATAACATAGGAAAAGACAGTTCCCTCTTTGCAAATACAGCTTCGAGCCTATGTCTCACGGGCCTGCTGCCCCTAAATTGCCCGTGTAGACCTTCTAGGGCTAACATCAAGTGAGTACGGGGTTAGCGGTCTTACCAGATTCTGCACCATGCACATTCTCTCGCTCCTCAGCTCAGCTACTAGTCCATATATATCCACAAAGTCATGGTCATTTATATGCTGCGTTAAGTGATCCAGAGCTATAAAAACTCCTGTTCTTCCAACGCCAGCGCTGCAGGGAGAGTGACATTAACACAAAACGATTCATGTTGAAGGTGATGCAGACAATGACCCGTGATAGTGATACATTTTACAGTTGCTTTTCTTTTCTAAAATTTCTGTTATGTAGGTTTACTTTGACAAATCTGAAATTATATTTGAGGAAAAGTTCATGTAGTAAAGTTTTCGTGATTTCATGTCTGGTTAAAAAGATGTTTAAATATGTAGGAGTTTGAAATTGTCCTATATATGAATGAAACACTAAACAATCACTTTTTAAAAAATTGTTTGGGGCTCATTGAGGGTGCAAAGAATTAGTTTACATCGATTGCATTTTTCAGGTAAAGTCTGTCTTATAACAGTGTCCCGCCCCCAAGAGGTGCACCAGACACTGTGACCCCCATCCCCCTCCCTCCTCCAGTCTCCCTGCTCCCTCATTCCTCTGCCCCCCACTTCTTGAATTGATTTGAGTTTTTCTCCTATGAGGGTATGAATTAGATTGTCAACTGGTTTCCTTTTAGAATTGAGTATATTGGATTCTTGCTTCTCCATTCTTGTGAGACTTTACTTATACAATCACTTCTTAAAAATTTATGTACTTAAAAAAATTTTCAGAATATTATAGGGACATACACATTTTGGTTACATAGTTTGCTTTGTACTTTGAAGATCAAAGTTTTTTTAATTAAACCATCGCTGTGTACATTAATGCAGTCATGGGGTACAATGTGCTGGTTTTATATACAATTTGAAATATTTTCATCAAACTAGTTAACATAGCCTTCATGGCACTTTCTTAGTTATTGTGTTAAGACATTTATATTCTACACTTAGTAAGTTTCACATGTACCCGTGTAAAATGCACCATAAAGTGTGCCTTTCACCCAGAATATGTGTATTATCCTCATTCCCTGTGAATTAACTCAACTCCTCCTCCTCCCTCCCACCTATCTGATTCCTGTTGAGTTTTCTTCCATTATGTCCAAATAAGTGTTGATCAACAAGTTTCTTTTTTTTTCTTTTCTTTTTTTGTGGTTTTTGGCCAGGGTGGGTTTGAACCCACCACCTCTGGCATATGGGTCCGGTGCCCTACTCCTTGAGCCAACCACAGGTGCCGCCGATCAACAAGTTTCAATTTACTACTGAGTTACATATGGTGTTTGTTTTTCCATTCTTGCAATACTTCACTTACAAGAATAGTCTCCAGGTCTGGTAGATTTTCAGTGGAGCTTCTTTGGATTTTTATAGTTATAAATAGTGTTTAACAGGGTGAGATGATTATCATTAATATTCTATCAAATATTTAACCTTTTCTTTTTTGTAGCCAGTTGAAATTATTCTCTTATTTCATAATATTTTAGGGGGCCGTTAGAAAAGCAAAAGGAAGATTTTAAAAATCATAAAAAATTTTGAACGACAGAAACTTTGATTGGCAATATTTTTAGTTATCAGTGGAAATGGTAAATATTAAAAAATCTCCAATATTTAGCCCACATAGCATTTCCTCTGCATCATGGTGAAAAAATCATCTCTCAAGTGACCTTTTCACTTTTTCCTCTAGACTTTTTTTTGATGTCCTATAGATGATAAAACCAACAAGCTATTTTCTTTTAAGGAATTACTTTAAAACTCAAGGACAGGCATGTGCTGCATAGAAACTGTTAACTGATAAACTGCACAAGACTGAATCAGAAACTCCTATGAGACAGACAAGATCCCTAGATATTTAAATGTTTAATACAGGAAGCCAATCTGAAAAAAAAAAAATATGTGACAGGTCACCTAGTCTTATAAATAGCACTTTCATTCACATCAAACGGCTATTTGTATAGGTAAAAATAGTAAAATATCAACAGTTTCCTGTGATTTGACCTTAGAGATCATGGGTCTTAGAACACAAAACTGATCATGGTAACATGTACCCATATAAGCCCAGAGTAATCAGCCATTAAGTCATTCCATGAGTACCAAACGCTGCTGTAGGCATCTGGGGTACAGAGATGCTCAAAAGAAAGTACTCCCTGTACTTGGGGAGTGTATTCAAGGAAAGTGGCACATGGATAAACAGGCAAAGAATGTGCCCAGGAGTAACAAGTACCGTGAAAAGAGATGAATGAAATTAAGCAGATAGAGGGTGACAGGGTAGGATAGGGTCAACAACAAGCTTCTCTGATAATGTAATATTTGAAAAGAATCTTCTGTAAGGTTAGTGAGCATGCCAAATGATTATCTGGGACAGGACCATAGGGGCCAGAGGAAGGAAAATGAAAACAAATTGGAATGGGAGCAGATTCTGTGTGTTCAAAGACCAGGGAGACCTGCAGGTGAGAGTGCCGTGGAGAGGCGGGAGGCGGCGGGGGTCAGAGTCTGCTGGGATGTGAGAGGAAGCAGAGCCAAGGATGACTCCAGGCTCTCGGCCCAGGCAGAAGGGACGTGTGGATTCACAAGGTAGGAAATAGCGAGGAGGAGTGTGTTTGTTTGGGGACTGCATCAAGTGTTCTGTTTGGGACATTCCAAATTTCTAGAATTCTTCAGTCATTCAGACCGTCACGTTGAATTAGACTAAATGTAGAAGTCTAAAGTTGAGGTAACACCATGGGTTGGAGATATGTAGTAGACAGTTTTAAAGTATTTAATAATATTTAAAGATCATTGATAACACATATACCTTTTCCTTATCTCTTTTAACTGTGAAATCACAATTTTGGGTTTTTGGGGGAGACTCTTTTTGAGGTTTAAAAAAGGGAAAGTGTTATAATTTCCTTTTTAAGTGGCTTTAATTCCAGTGGTAGTATATGTGCAGGACACGAAGAAGCTGAAGGTAGCCACTGTCCATTAAAGGTCTGAGTCATCAACGATGCTGGCAGAACAGCAACCACTGACTTTAGAAGCAAAGTGTTATACTATTTATATTATATTCAATTATGTTAAAATGTGTATGTATATGCACGTATTTTAAATTAGAAGGATTTTACTTTTGGTTCCACATGTTTTATAAACACAAACATTGTTCATATAGTTTATGATGAACAAGCACTTATCTATGAGGCTTGACAATTAAGTTTGTAAACTCGCCCTAGAAAAAGGGCTACCTACCTCATTGTTGAATATCACTACAGTGACCTTCAAAGTCCTCCCCTCGGGAGGCTACACACCAATGCCCGTGCCTAGTCCACCCTTCAAAGCAATTCTGGGACTCTCTGACCATAGTCACCAGAGCTGTGGTCATATGCGGTCTGACAATTAAATTGTCAAATCCATCCTAGAAAAAGGGCTTTAAAGGGTGGACTAGGTGCTGGAATCCTGATAGCATAGCTTCCCAGAGGGAGTACTTCAAAGGTGACTTAACTGACATTCAGCAATGAGGTATATGGTGCTTCTTCTAGGATGAATTTGCAAACTTAATTGTTTGACTTTGTATTACTCTTATAATTTAAAAATCCAGAAATTATAGAAATTACATGGAAAATGTATAATCATTTAACTTATATATTGAGATTTTACCTCTAACTAAAAGTTTAAAACTTGATTAATTTATCGTGTATTAATAATCATGTATCGTGTATTAATTTATTATACCATATTTAACCACATTAATTATATAATATATAATTATAAAAATATAATTATATTTTTTTCTTGTTAGAAAAAAATTATTAAAAGATATTATCAGTTTAAAAAAATTGTAGGGGGGGGTAAATACCTAACAGTAGAATTGCTGGATAAACTGGTCGATCTACTTTTAGGCTTTGAGGTATCTCAGTTTCACAGAGTTTGTACTAATTTGCAGTCCTACCAGCACTGTTTCTTCCTCCCCACATCCGTGCCAACACTTGTTTGTGGACTTTCTGATAAGAGCCACTCTCACCGAACTTAGGTGACATCTCACTGGGGTGTGGATGTGCATTTCGCTAATCATTAGAGATGCTGAGCATTTTTTCATGTGTTTGTTGGCCATTAGATTAACGTCATATGAAAAGTTTCTGTTCAAGTCTTTTGCCCACTTTTTAATGGAGTAGTTTGATTTTTTTCTTGCTGATCTGCTTAATCTTTGTAGATTCTGGTTTGTTAGGCCTTTATCAGAAGTATAGCATGCAAATCCTTTCTCCAATTCTGTGGGTTGTCTATTTATTCTATTGATTGTGTCCTTGATTGTGTAGAAACTTCTTAATTTGAAAAGGTCCCATTTGTTTATTTTTATTGTTGCTGTGATTGCTTTTGGGGTCTTCAATACCTATAAGAATTTTTCTAACATTTTCTTCCATAATTCCTATTGTTTCATGCCTTAGGTTTAAGTCTATTACACATTGTGAATCAAGTTTTGTAAGTGGTGAGGGGTGTGGATACTGTCTTGTCCTGTTATGTGGCTATCCAACTTTCCCTGCACCATTTGTTGAATAGAGATTCTTTCCCCCAGTGTATGTTTGCTTTATCAAAAATTTGATGGGAATATTAAGATGTTTCATCTCTGGGCTTTCTGCTCTAATCCATAGGTCTCTGTCTCTGTTCTTGTGTCAGGACTGTGCTGTTTCAGTTCCTATATACTTGTAGCATAGATTGAAGTCTGGTAAAGTGATGCCTCTTGCTTTGTTCTTATGACGTAAGGTTGCCCTGGCTGTTCAGGATCTTTTCTGGTTCCATATTAAGCCTAGGATTATTTTCTATATATCTACAGAATTCCACTACTACATATTTCTCCAAAGGAAAAAAGTAATTTTAGTGTAAATACAATTGCACTTGAATGTTTATAGCAGCACGATTCATAATTGTAAAGGTGTGGAAACAACCCAAGTGCAGACAATACATGATTGGATTCATAAAATCAGCTCTCTTTGTATGTAAGATGAATTAATGCCTTTTGGAAACAATTTGGATAGAATTAGAGACAATTCCTCTAAGTGAAGTATCATTAAGAATGGAAAAACATGGAGGGAGGGTGATTAGAGGGATCACTTCTATGGTTTATCTTACAAGGGTACAAGTGAATCTTTCTTTTTTTTTTTTTTTTTTGAGACGGAGCCTCAAGCTATCCCCCTGGGTAGAGGGCCATGGCATCACAGCTCATAGCAACCTCCAACTCCTGGGCTCAAGCGAGTCTCCTGCCTCCGCCTCACAAGTAGCTGGGACCACAGGTGCCCACCACAACACCCGGCCATTTTTTGGTTGCAGCCATCATTGTTGTTTGGCAAGCCCAGGCTGGGGATTCGAACCCGCCACCTTAGGTGTACGTGGCTGGTGCCTTAGCCAATTGAGCCACAGGCGCCGAGCCAAGTGAATCTTTCTAAGAGTAGAATATGATTGTCTTAACACAATAACTAAGAAAATGCCATGAAGGCTATGTTAACCAGTTTGATGAAAATATTTCAAATTTTATATGAAAACACCACACTGTACCCCAGAATTGCATTAATGTACATAGTTATTATTTAATTAAAAAAAATGAAAGATGAAAGCAAAAAAAAAAAAAAAGAATGGAAAAACAAAAACAACATGTACCCAATACTAAACTGGAGCTAATCCATTAACACTATGTGCACATATGGAAGTAAAACTCGACAGGAATCAGATGAGAGCGGGGAAAGGGATTGGGCTAATTCACATCTAATCGTTACAACGTACACATTCTGGGAGAAGGGCCCACTTACAACTTTGATCTGAAATGTGCAAAAGTGAATTATGTGACTAAAATGTATGTACTCCTGTAAGATCTTGAAATTTTAACAATAAATAACTAAAAATTTAAAAAAGAATTTATGCTTTATAACTTCAGAAATTTTATATATTAACTTTTTCTGAAAGCAAGATGCACCCATGTAATAATTCTGTACTAAATATTTGCTATCTATAACAAGCTAAAACATGTTTAGGCTTTTTTTCTCCATGGGAAATATGTCTGTCTTGTAAAAACATCTTTATTGTAGTAACAGATAACTAACATAGAATTTGCCATTTTAACCATTTTACGTATATAATTCAGTGGCATTAAGTACATTCCCAATGTTGTGCAAACGTCCCCACTATCCATTAGCAGAACTTTTTCTTTTTCTTTTTTGAGACAGACATTCAGTCTGTGGCCCTGGGTGGAGTGCTGTGGAGTCCTAGCTCACAGCAACATCAAACTCGTGGACTCAAGTGAGCCTCTTGCTTGAGCATCCCGAGTAGCTGGGACTACAGAAGGCCACTATGATGGCTGGTTAGGTTTTCCATTTTTAGTAGAGACAGGGTCTCTCTTGTTCAGGCTTGTCTTGAACTCCCACACTCAGGGACCCACCCTGACCTCCCAGAGTGCTAGGATTACAGGCGTTAGCCACCATGCACAACTGTTTACAGATTTTTTTCTTCATCCCAAATAGAAAGTCCGTACTGATTAGATAATAACTCCTCCTTTGTCAGTATCCACATTCCTGTTCTGTACCCGTGAATTTACCTGTTGTAGATATTCCGGGTACTATGTTTTCCTCTTATCTCCAAACTCCAATGGTGTAACAGACTCAGGTTGAGACTAATTCAGAGCTATCATGTTAGAAAACACAAACCACACCAATTTGTCTACAAATGTTAAATGCTAAATATCTGAAAACTGCAATTTGGAACAAATCTATATTGATAATCTGTGGAAAATATCAATGATATCATAATAATAAAATGACTAATGGGTTTTAAGGCCATTGGGAGCATTTTATAGAAAGCTCCACAAATAACCAATTTCTTACCTGCAGTGAACAATCATAGGTGTGGTGTCATGTGCTCTGCTTGCCCGAACCAACTTCACAAAGTGAATTAGAGGAGTACTGTTTTCAGGAACACCATGCTCAGGCCAAGCTGTAAAGTTACACTGTCGAACGGTCATGCAATCCCCATGCTAGACAGAGTACAGATTCATGAAGGAAAAATTATTTGAGTATCACAATGAAGGTTGAAGATAGAGGATAGTCCAAATTTTAAGTCCTTAAAAATGACTGTTTACCAAATTAAACAAAGTTTGTTTGCATTATTTCCTATAAGAAAGGTCTTTTATTGTTACAATAAAGCAAAGTTGGCCAGCCCTAGTGGCTCATGCCTGTAATCCCAGCACTCTGGAAGGCTGAGACAGGTAGATAGATTGAGATTGGAAGTTTGAGACCAGCCTGGGCAAGAGAGAGACCCCATCTCTACTAAAAATAGAAAAACTAGCCAGGCATCCTGGTGGGCACCAGTAGTCTCAGTTACTCAGGAGGCTGAGGCAGGAAGATTACTTAAGCCCAAGAGTTTGAGGTTGTTGTGAGCTATGATGTTGCCATGGCACTCTACTCAGGGTGACAAAGTGAGACTCTGTCAAAAAAAAAAAAAGTACAAAAAAGAAAACTACCTTTCAATATTAAGGAAAGCAAGAAGAAAGCTTGCCAACAGATGTTAGAGTGGTCATATCCAAGTAAAGTAGAATATTTTGTAGCACCCAGATTAATAGTTTATGACACAATTTTGATAATTTTGACCCCAAATTTAAACACATTCACAAATTATTCAAAACACAGGTATTGAGGGTCCTACACATCAGACAGTATAATAAGGATGTTTGTATCATTTTCTGTGTGTATAGCTATTTCATAAATCTGTAAATTGGGATCCTGCATGCTTCAGAATTCATTCTGGATTGCAAAGAAAATCAAACTTTAAAGGTTCATAAAGAGACAAATAATTTGAAAAATTGGTCCCCAGTCAAACATTACAGTTTCTTCATTAAATAAACGAACCTAGTGAGCAGGTTACTTTTCCTCCTTTTCCTGCTCTTTTTAAATACTAATTGGTTAATATACAATTTTGGAATTAAACATAATGGCAGACACTGCAGTCAGATATCCAGTGAAAATTCTGTTGAGAAAACAGTAGAAGTATTGTTGAATATATAGAAGGGCCTCGAAAAGCATGGGTCCAGAAGTTACTTTTTCATTACATATACAGATCACCCACATCTTATGTCATGTTCCTGCACCCTGTTTGTTTTACCCTTTCAATTTTGAGATCCCGGATGGTCCAATCTATTTGAACATCCTCCATTAGCTTTGTAATCACTATATCTCCAAAGACAGTAACTGGCTTGTTGTCCTCTGGCCAATATTGATGGCATCTGGTCTGCATTCAGAGAAAATCCCGTCATCAGAGTCATTGTTACATTGGTACAGAGCAGAGTTGTTGCCAATACATCAGAATAGCTTTATAGATAGCTGAGATGTTAATAATGCACAGTTCTGGCTGAAATATTCCTACACATTTTGACACAACTTTTGAAAAGATTTTATATTAACTTACCCGTCCTTTTTCAAAACATTGGGTTAGCATTACTAATGTTTTTGCTCTAGTTTCCCACACCATTCTCCAAAAATCTCCAACTGTTCCTGGTAGTGGACCTTGAGTGGCAATAAACTCATTGGGACATAAATAGCCCTAGAAAGACAAAATTACACACACTGCTTCACTAGTTACACAGCTAGAGGTTTAATTTTTCAATCAATACATGAAAAAATAGACAAGTTATTGAATGACACGATACTTTAAAATATTGTGTATTTTAACATTCTAGAGAATCTGAAGTAAAAAAATTCCAATGTCTAATTTTCATCTCCTATCATATATATATACACACAGTAGAGGGATTGGTGGATCATAGACTAGTCTTATTTTTAGAATGTGAGGAACCTCCATACTATTACCCATAGTGGCTGTAGCAGCTAACATTCCCACAAATGGTATATATGAGTTTCCATTTCTCTGAATTCCTGGAAGCATTTATTTTTTGTTTTTTTGATAAATAATTCTAACTGGGGTGAGAACACATTGAATTCTGGTTTTGACCTTCATTTCTCTGATGATTAGTGATGTTGGGCAATTTTCCATGTACGTGTTGGATGTTTGTATGTCTTCTTTTGTTATATCTCTATTTGGCTCATTTGCCCATTTTTAAATTTGATGATTTGGGTTTTGCTGTTGAATTGAACTCCTTATATATTCTGGATAGTAATCTCTGATTGGGTAACTTTTGCGCAAATATTTTCTCCGATTCTGCATGTTGTCTCTTCATTTTTTGATTGTTTGCTGCACACATACTTTTTTGTTTGATATAAACTCATTTGTCTATTTTGCTTTTGTTGCCTGTGCTTTCAAGTCTGAGGTGAATAGATGTGCAGGGAATACCAGGAAGTTACACTGACATATTAAACTCAAAATAGCTATTAGATATTCAAGTGAGAATGGCATGAACGCAATTAGGCATGTGAGTTTAGAGTTTGGAGGAAATCCAAACTAGAGACATAAATTTGAAAGTAATAAGCACATATCTCTTAAAACCACAAGAATGGATGGGATCACCCGGGAAATGAGTTTGGAAAGAGCAAATATAAGGATTGAATTCTAGATCATTTCAATGTCTGGAGGTCTAGGTGAAGAGAAAGAAGCAGTAAGACTGAGATGAAAGAAAGCTGCTGATAGGCTATGTAGAGTGGGGGCTAAGAATTGATGCCAGTTTTTTGAGAAGTAAGTTGGTGAACTTAAAAATAGCTGGTGCAATGCTGTGCTTGGATATCCTTTTCAGGAAGGCTTTCATGAAAGAACCTACACTGGGGGAAAGAATCCCTATTCAATAAATGGTGCTGGGAGAACTGGATATCCACATATAAAAGACTGAAACTGGACTTGGACATTTCTCCACTCACAGGAATTGATTCAAGATGGATAAAAGACCTAAATTTAAGGTTTGAAACAATAAAAATCTTCAAAGAAAGCATAGGAAAAACACTTGAAGATATCATTCTAGAGAAAGACTTTATGAAGAAGACTCGGGCAATTGCAACAACAAAAATAAACAAATGGGACTTAATTGAACTGAAAAGCTTCTGTATAGCTAAGGAGACAATAACCAATGCAAATAAACAACCTACACAATGGGAAAGGATATTTGCATATTTTGAATCAGACAAAAGCTTGATAACTAGGTTCTACAGAGAACCCAAATAAATCCACATGAAAAAAGCCAATAATCCCATATATCAATGAGCAAGAGAGATGAATAGAATCTTCTCTAAAGAAGACAGATGAATAGTTAGCAAACATACAAAAAATTCTCACCTTTTTTAATTATCAGAGAAATGCAAATCCAATCCACCCTGAGATATTGTCTAATCCCAGCAAGAATGGCCCAAATCACAGAATCTCAAAACTGCAGATGCTAGTATGGATGTGCAGAGAAGGAAACACTTTTATACTTCTGCTGGGACAGCAAACTAATACAACCTTTCTGAAGGAAGTATGGAGAACCCTCAAAGAACTCAAACTAGACCTCCCATTTGATCCTGCAATCCCATTACTGGGCATCTATCCAGAAGAAAATGAATCTTTTTACCATAAGGACACTTGCCCTAGACTGTTTATCACAGCTCAATTTACAATCACCAAAATGTGGAAATGGGCTAAATGTCCACCAACCCAGGAATGGATTAACAAGCTGTGGTATATGTACACCATGGAATACTATTCAGCCATTAAAATAGATGGAGACTCTACATCTTTTGTATTAACCTGGATGGAGGTGGAACACATTCTTCTTAGTAAAGCATCACAAGAATGGGAAAGCAAGAATCCTATGTACTCAATTCTCATATGAGGACAGTTGATGACCTAGTACACTGTGGGGGGGGGAAGAACAGAGAGAGGGAAGGAGGGAGAGGGTGGGGGTCACGGTGTGTGACACACCTTTTGGGGGCGGGACACAATTTTAAGAGGGACTTTACCTAACAAATGCAATAAATAGAACCTAGTTCTTTGTACCCTCAATGAATCCCCAACAATAAATAAATAAATAAATAAATAAATAAGTAAAATTTTATAAAAAAGAAATTACCATGTTTGTTTGGCTGCTAGATGAGTAAAACTAATGATACAGAAGAGACAAGTTCTCAACCCAGGATATTGAGAGGCAAGGGAGGTGTCATGTAGTCTCCAGGTGGAAGTGTTGCCTATTACTAGGGGTTAGGACAACATATATATAGCTAAAGGAGAAATGCTGAGGATTATGTAGGAGATAATGACATTTTATGGCCTGTAGATGTCCTTGGACAAATTCTATTTATTTACCCATCTGTGAAAACAAGTGGGCTTAGCTCTAGGGGGAAAAAATGTGGAATGTGTGGTGATACTTAATTCAATAAACACTATCAATTACTTTGTTTATTATTCAAAAGAAAATGTTCTGGGAATTTATAGTGATATATCTATATATGCTTATATGTATAAGTTTGGGTATACATATATAAGTGCTTATATAAAAATATATAATTATACTCTATATTGGTTGGTAATTATTCTAAAATTACAACCATATATTGGATCTTATTTTCAAGGAAGTAAATAGTGGGACAATATACATATATCCAAGTACATATATGTGCACAAACATACATGTACTATTAATATTTATATGTAAATATATGTAGATACAAGAATATATAAATATACATAAATATAGATACATACACATCTACATGTATGTGTATATATATATATTTTTTTTTCTCCACTTACATGATTATGATGCCATGAGAACAGAGATTCTTCATCTTAATGTCTCCCAAACTACCTAGCATATCCTTGTAAGTAATATGCCTAAGTATCATATATGTATATGTTTCTGTGTGTGTCTATTTTGAGGGGTCATCAATGCATCTTGAATGGATAATATTCAGATCACGAATACTAAATCCCCATTGTTAGATGGCAGTTAGAGAAGGTCCTCATATAGTACCCAGAAATTATGCTCTTCCTCATATAGAGAAGACAGTCAGTCAATGAGATGCAAAGTAAGTGAGAATATGACAATGTCTATGCTAATATACACAGTGTGCAGGGACCAGGGAAGAGAGAACAATTAATTTTTATCAATTGATTTATAATGTTTCTCCTCGTCATCATTTCACTTTTGCAGGGATTCAATATCCTTTAGTATTAAAATGGGAATAAATCTGATGTTTCTGATATTACTACAGCTCATTTGCATCACAGCCTTTACTTCCTAATTGTATCAAAAGATGTCACCTAGTTACACTAATGACAGGCATCATAGGTTGACAGAGAGATGATTTTGAGAGTTCAGAGTTTTCTTCCTGAACTAAAATCAACGTATTTTCACTCTTGACTCTTGAAAATATTTCTAAAGTAGTATGTACAGTTTGTGACTGCTCACAGGGCTGCAATATCTCTTCTCCTCTCTACCTTGCTCATAGTTCTTCTTCATCAAAGTTTCCAGGCTCCCCCTGAGTCCTAGCTTCAGAGGCACAGTTCCCCCGAGTGTCCAAGAACAGAGGAACGCTGGCATATTGACCCTGCTACAGACGGGGGCCTGGATTTTCCTGGTCTTAAAGAACATCCCTGAGACCACCCACTGATCCTCCCCCTTTCCTTTCCCAGAATTCTGTCTTTTACTTCTCCATCTGAAAAGTTGGATGGGTTTTCCTCTGTCTTCTCTTTGTACTTCCCTTCCCTTGGTCCTTAGCTTCCAAAGAATCAGGAACCCAGAATCCATTCATAGATGGCCTCTGTCTTTTACTCCCAGGATAAGTATTCACGAATTTTCTGATGGTAGTGCATGGGACCACACTAGGGAGTAGGAGGAAACTGAGATGTCAGACATTCTTTCTGAGGTGATGATGGCCTGAATTTGGAGGTGGAGAAATGAGGATTCTCAACAGTATCATCATTATGGCTATTCCCATCTGCTCCTGGCATTCCAGGCAAAGAGTTCTCTGAAAAGTAAGAGCAATTCAGGATACAGCCTGTGTAATATGGAGTCTGCCTTCATGTAGAGCATTTTCAATCTAAGCCTGTGGGCCATGTAGCTCAGCAATGGTTATGCACACATTGTATCGGTCATAGCGATTTTCTGTAAGATATTACAACATCACTTATTGCAGCAGAAGATATCTATCTTCAGGCTTCTCAGTTTATGCTCATACTGCTTTATTATTTGTTCACCAGTGTCTGCTGACAACATAAAATATTTAAAGAGAACACTAGGAGTTTACAAAAATTACTTTGCTTATATAATCTGAGTGGTTCAGCAATACTAATAAAATTGCCCAATTCTTTCTTAATCATATTCATATTCTGTACTGTCACCTCTGGTGGAACTTTAGAGCAAATGAACTATTATTTATATCTACTTTTTGGTGAATTAAAAATGACGCAAATTAATAGGTCACCATACAAGCACTTGCCCTTGTCCTACTCTATGCTGTCACAAGACGTCTGATTATTAGAGCATCGGTTAAACGTGAATGTCCGAGTGCATCTCTACATCTTTATATAGATCAAAGTAAAATTGCACCATGCTCAGAGTCTAGAGATTATCCTACAATAGAAATTAGTAAGTATAAGGGTTTGCCAAAATGTCTAGGGAAGAATTACATTTTCAAGGGGAATCAATCATTTGATAAATGAATAAAATGTTATCATAATAGTATATTCTTGTGGTTACATAAATACATATTTAAAGTTCTAACCAAAAATTAGATGAAATTTAAAGGATACCTTAACTTCTGTAATCCCTCCTTCCCCTCTTAAGAAGTCTTAAATTCCCTCATTATTCTCTCCTTTGACATAGGCCCCAACAAACAAGGTCAGACAATTAAGTTTGCCAACTCATCCTAGAAAAAATGCTACATACCTCATTGCTGAATACCACCACGGTCCCCTTTAAAGTACTTCCCTTGGGACAGTAAGCATTGATGCCAACACCTATACCCTTTGAAGCACTTTTTCTAGGATGAGTTTGTAAACTTAATTGTCATATCTTGTATAATTGCAATTTTGGAGTAATTATAAACCAGTGTAGGATTTAGAATGAATTCTTCTTTTCCCCCTTCACAGAGGCTTGCAGGGAATGGTTCACAGGACAGGAATGTCTGATACTGTGGGAAAGATGGAGCGTCACAGTAAAGAGCCTGAATAGAACTGAGGGGAAGGACAGGCCTGGGCTAAAAGATCTGTGAGTAAGAAAAGACAAAGAAACCTATGGAAACCTCCAGATCTGTTCTTTTGTTTAAGGTTGCTTTGGCTATCCTGGCTCTTCCCTGGTTCTGCATGAAGTATAGAATTATTTTTTTCTAGGTCTGTGAAGACTTCCTACTATACTATGAGGCTACAGTAACCAAAACAGCCCAAGGCAAAAATTGAGACATAGACCAATGGAACAGAATAGAGAACCCAGTTATAAAATCATCTATATACAAACCACTGATCTTTGACAAAGCAGACAACAACATACACTGGGGAAAAGAAGGCTTGTTCAATAAATAGTGCTGGGAAAATGGGATAGCCACATGCACAAGAATTAAACAGGCCCCATATCTCTCGCCACTCACAAAATTATTTCAAAATGGATAAAATACTTAAATGTAAGGCATGAAACCACAAGAATTCTATAGGAAAATGTAGGAAAAATGCATCTATGTGTTGGCCTAGGCAAATGATTTATTAATAAGACTCCAATCACAATTATACCACCAATAAAAATAAATAAAACTTAATTAAAAAGTTTCTGCACAGCTAAGGAAATAACCAGCAAAGCAAATAAACAACCTAAAATATGGAGAAAATATTCCCCTGTTATACATCTGAGAAAGGCCAATGACCAGAATCTACAAAGAACTCAGGCAAACAACTACATAAAAATAGTGGGCAAAATACATAAATAGAAGCTCTTCAAAATAGATAGTCAAATGACCAATAAACATATGAAAAAATGCTTACTGTCACTAATCGTCAGGGCAAGAAAATTAAAACCACAATGAGAGATTGCCTTACCCCAGTTACAATGGCTTTTCTGAAAAAGTCCAATAAAAAAATAGATGCCGAATGAAAGCAGAGAGAAAGGAATACTTATACAATGTTGGTGGGACTGCAAATTAATACAACCTCTATGGAAAACATACCCAGATTCTTCGGAGAACTAAAAGCAGACTTACCATTCAATCCAGCAAACCTGCTAGTGGGCATTTACCCAAAGTTATCTTATCAAAAAAGACACCAGCTCTTAAATGTTTATTGCAGCATAATTCACAATTGAAAAGATGAGTTATTGACTCAAGTGCCCACCAATTCACGAGTAGATTAACAAAATGTGGTATATGTATACCATGGAATGTTACTCAGCCATAAAAAAAAAAAAAAAAGATGAGTTAATGGTTTTTGAAGCAATTTGCATGGAACTAGAGATCATTATCCTAAGCGCAGTATCTAAAGAATGGAAAAATGAATATCACATATGCTCATTATTAAATTCAAATTAACTGATGAGCACATATCTTCCCAGAGGAAAGTAAAGCTCAGTGAAAACCAAGCAGGGGGAAGGGCATGGGTGAAGATCTTGCTAAAACAGTGGTTCTCAACCTTCCTAATGCTGCAGCCCTTTAATACAGTTCCTGTGGGTCATGACCCACAGGTTGAGAACCACTGATCCAAAAGGTAGAGTGAACACGTCTGGGTGATGGGCACGGTGGTAGCCCTGACTCAAGCATTACAAAAATAATCCATGGAACCAAAAGCATTTGTGTCCCTATAATACTTTGAAATAGTAATGAGAAAGAAACCTATGTGGGAATATAGGCACCAGAGGGAACTTTCGAGTATCTATATGGTCACCATTATCTCATGGTTAACCTTGTACCATCAGAATTACATTAGTACGTGAAAATAAAAAGGAACATATCTTGTCCTAATAAGACAACTGGACAATAGAGTTGTTCAGGTATAGAGCCATCTGCCTTAGGAGGAAGTGGATGAACTGATGGCAGGAAAGGCTCGCATTTAATTTTAAGGACTTTTATAGAAAGAATTTCAAGGTGAATGATCACATTAAATGACCATCAGGACAATTCCTACTTTAAGAGTCCATGAATGTGTCAACCAAGTGGAGGTCTTATGTGCATGAAGCTCTCAATGTCTGGTGATGAATATTTATGGAATAAAATAGCTATGGAGAAGTAAAAGGAAAGAGAAGTAATTTTGCCACATTCAATTTTCATTCCAATCCAATCCATCTATAATGTGCAAGACAGGACATTAGGCGTATCACAGTTCTCTCCCAGTTGTTAAGATATGGTTATCAAGTAGCTATAATCAAGTACTCATTCTGCAAGCAGCTGAGGATAGAGGTATCCTCACCCCTTAAAGGACTTCAGATCCAGAGGGGAAGAAATGCGATTAGGTTTTTATGCTAGATGGACATGTGACCACTTAACAAATTTTTAATTGAAAAAGAAATTGGCAGACCTCATGATGCAGAGAATACAGTAGTGGAAAGACCAAGGACTGTAGCTTGAAGTTGAACATCTGCCACATATTAGTGAAATAATTGTTGATAAGTCATTATCTTTGTTAGGAGATCTTTACCTGTAAAGTGGAGGTCACAGTGTTGTTTTAAATAACTAGCATATTAAAATCCAGAGAGGTTGTGACAGATTTGTTGTTTTAAATAGTTGGACAGGTAACACAGTTTCAGTTATTATATTTGATGAAAAGATAAATTATATGAAAATAGTAACTTACGGAAACATAGCTGGCATTAATATAATCTGATCCTGGAACACTAGCGTCAGCTATCAGCTTCACTCTGTTGTTATTATCTAGAAGAAAAATACAAGGAATCAATGGCAATTGGCTTTCAATATTGTCACACATTTTTATTACATGTAGAAGTAACACAGAAGAGTTCATGATACAACGCCCCACTTGACAGATTCATGTAAATTTAAAGAAGTTCCTCTTGTCCCATATTTTTGCTACTCAGAGACAATGACTTTTAATATGTTCTAACATGTATTTCCAGAATTTTCTATACATGTTCTTAGAAAATTACCTGCAAATGGTGTGATATACACTGAGTTCTAAAAATTGCTTTTTTCCTTTAACTATATCTTTCCATGCCTGCACAAAGTTATTACCTACCTCATTGTTTTTGTAATATATTTCAGGGTTTTAATATAATATACTTACTTAACTCTTTTATTATAAAATGATGAATAAACAGAACTGAATATTTTGCATATATGTTGTATAGTTGCAGAATATATTAACAGTAGTAAAATACCTAAGTGCACGTAAAGATTTGAAAGACATTTCTAAATTTTTCTCTAATTGTATCAATTCATACTCTAGATAAAAGTGTTTAGACAATTCCATTTTTCTGGGCCTATCACAAGATATTAGTCAATAATTTATGTTCTTTTGATAGATGTTCTTCAATTGTGAGTGGAAAAAACTTCTTTGCTTATATTAATAGAACATTTTAAATGCCTTTTAAATTAACTGCCTATTAATATTTTTCCCATTTTTCTATGTTTAAAAATTATGTTATGCCAAAACCAAAAGCTACATAGTCTTTCGTCATCTGTATTAAAACGTTCTTCTTAGTTTATTATTTGCCTTTGACTCATTCATCACTCTGGTGATTCACAAAATTGATATTATTGCATAATCAAATTGTCAATTTTCTTTCCTTATGGCTTCTGGATTATGTATCGTTTATCAAAATTGTTGATCAGATGAAATATTCTTATTTTACAAATTTATTTATAATTTCCTTGTGAACTTTCACAAAATTGTCTGGTCTTGTTTCAGGTATTTCAATTTTTGATCCACTAGAATTTATTAATTTTTTTTTTTTACATGAGGTACAGATATCCTTTATTTTATGGTCAGTCAAAACAACAAATAACGACCTTTTCTATCATTTCTTCTTTTCTTCTCCCTGATTCAAAACAATACTGTAACCATCCCCTAGATTTCTCTAGGTATCCACATCGATTTCTGGACCATTATGTTCTTTTCCTTTAACTTATCTGCCTTCTCTTTCTTTAGTACGATGTTTTTAATTATTATTCTTCAAAATATTTTAAGATCTGGTAAAACTGGATACTCTGTATTCCTCACTTTTGATCAAGGAAAAATATCAGAAATTATTTTTGAAATAATTTGAAAGAATTTTTACTAAGTTGATATTATAATTGAAATTTCCAATGATAATGTTAGCTAAGCATGGGACATACATGAAACACCTATTAATACTTAACTGTTTTAAAGGGGATTTTTGTTGTTGCTTTCATGAAGGAAAAAATTACTGGACTTGGGTTTGAATTCCAGATGATCTATGTACCAAACATATGGCCTTGGGTGAATTGCTTAACCTCCCAGCTCCTCAGCTATAAGATGTAGTTAAAATACATAATTTGTGCAATCCTCACGAGGAAAACTTGTAGGAAAGCTTATAGTAAGCACCCAATACATGTTCTCATGTTCTTAAAATTTAAGTGCATATGATATGTTAAAATGATTTAGCCATATTGTTAGTAATTACAATTACCTGTTCAATGTGTTTAAATTTAGAGATGAGAATTTTAATAAATTCCTGGAAATAATTTATGTCCACAAGATATAGAATTTCATCTGATCCAACTATTTTAATGATGTTTTAACTAGTTTTGGAATTAAGGAAGGAGGCCATCAGATTTCTGTTCACTAGTTACGCCTGAGTCAACAACAAGACAAAAATTTCTTCACGGTGTTAGAATATTCTGAAGGTCATAGTTGTTCCATGAAACCGAGATTTGGAAATCTCTTCTGCAAGTATTTGCTGCTAATTCTAGTATCTTAAAGCCTTGTAAGCTAATATCGTCTAAAATGTGCCATGATATTTGACCGGTAGGCTAAGCAATTCAACCAATCTCACATTCCTCAGGGGAGAGAAACTGGGCACTACACTTGGCCGGCTCAAGGTGAAATTCAAATTCCCTCAGATTCATTCTCTACAGGGAAAAATTATGTCTCTTCAGCTTGTGGGTTCTCCACAAGCAGAGGGGGGGAATAGACTGAGTTTAAACATCTTTTCTGTTTATTCTGGGGGAGAGAGAGAGAGGAAAAGGTGGCTGTTAAATTATAGCTAGTTTACAGCTTGGTTTTCAACCGGTGTTGACTCGGGTGAAGCACACTCCTTCCTGCCTCCTTTGTAAAACCAACTCATGTACGCACACGTTTTCTGATCTTCAATGAATATTTTGAAATCAATTTTTAATGTTTCATAAGAGAGCTCTGCATGCTCTTACGAGAAATTAATGCACAAAGTTAACGTGGTGAAAATCAGAACTTTCCCTTTGAAATGGAGACTGGGTTGGCAGGAGGATGTTAAACAGGTTTGTGACGTGGGTTATATTACAAAGCTAAAAATAATTAGGTCTGGGGTTTCCTTCACCTGCATAAGTGAACACCTATGAACAAGCTGGAAGTTCTCAGTATGCTAACTTTAATCAATGGAAAAATTACACAAGAGATTTACCATTTGATAGGAGTTGCTAAGAAAATACAGTATTATGATTCAACTGATAGGTAACAAAATATATTTACAAAATAACGACAAATGTTAAGACAGCAGGTGGTCGTTATAAAACACTTCATAGCTAACCCAGAAACAGTAAGTGCACCTACATGGTTTTATGTTTGGAAAGCGATTTTTCGCTCTATTCCAAGGCAAGTCGGCATCAGTTGAAGAAAGATCCTGAAGAAATTTTGGCAATTCCTGTGAAACAGAGGAATATGGCAAAGTTTACATTTATCAGAGGCAAATAAGAAATTCCGCTTAGTGAGAAACAATTCTTTGTTCTAAAACTTAAAAAAAAATTTTAAATTAAAACTATCATCACTGTGGAAACGAGGTCAAAATAACAGTGATGAGTTTGCCTGAACTTTCACCCTAAATCCCCGAGCAAAGTTGGTCAGGTGGCTGTTGCTTTTTCTGAGATGATGTCCCCACACTTCGGGAGGCCCAAAGGCGCAGCACCCATGCTAGAGACCATTTTCCATATGCTACTAACAGTTTACTCAGGTGCCTGCTGACTATTATTTATTATTTTAATGTCTACTTAATAAGAAGAAGAGAGTCCAATGATTTATTTTTTGTTTTTTCTCCTTGGGCAGTGTGATTTCATGCCTATTCATCAGTACAACATTGGGCAGTTTGAAAAAATGCCCAAGGTCAGTCCCTGTGCTCAGTGGGCATTGTTACATCGAGGTGGAAAATCAGAGTGCAGCTGAGAATTATCAGACACAGATTGAGGGTCAAGAAGATCGACTACTGACATTCTGGTGAAAAATGTCTATCTACCTGCCTTGATCCGTGTGAAACAAGCATCATTATCAAAGCTGGTGCAAGACAATGTGTTTATTATTTTGTTGAACTGGTGATTTACATTGATGGAATTTATAGTTTTTCATTTGAGAAATCTGAACTTGCTGAATTCCTAAAAGGGTGTTAAAACATTTTTCTTACAATTTTTTAGACATCGTCATTAGGAATTACTCTTTTAATTGGATAATTCTCCTTTTCTTCAGTTGCTTACATGCCATTATGTGTCAGGGAGAAAGATGGTGTAAGTATCTGAATTCTCCTGTGTTGGTAACAAAGGTTTATAAAATGATCTTTCAACCAAATGGGGAGTCCTAGGACAAAGGTTTGACACACGAAGAAGGAGGGGGAAGGTGAGTTTAAAATGGACCAAAAAGGATACTTGTCTTTTATAATTACTTTACATAAACTGTCCACTTGTACACTTCAACAACTCTGGCCTTGGTAAGCAATACCAATGACCAGACTGATCACAGGGTTAGAAACGTCACAGGGGACAGTCTCACCCGCATCAGGGAACACTGGGCCTCGACCGTCATCCCTATTTAACCGTTTCTCTTGCTGTGTCTTCCCTTCTCAGGGCCTTACAGATAAGTTAGCCTGCTTCCCACCGTTATGCTTTTGCACTCACTCCCTCTCTGTGGATGTTTATGGGATTTCTGCTCATCCTAAAGGCCACCTTTTCAATGAAGCCTTTTCTGACTGATCTCCAGACCTACCTGATCCTTATTTCTTTATGCGTCTCTCTATTGTGATGTAGCATATTTGTAACTTTGGGGGGCAGGTCTGCCTCTTACTATAATAGGATTCTTCATGGCAAGAATTATCATCTTAATAGCTGTCCTTGTATCAGCTACTGATTGTGCACATTCAACCTTTTCAGTATCCACAGCTCAATGAAGTGGATATTCTCACGTCACAAATGAGGACATGGAGACACACAGAGTTTCAGTAGTATGCCCAGGGTCACTCGGCTGGGAGGTGCCAGCTAACATCTCTCCAAGTGTCAAATACAACGTCTGTCACATCGTAGGAGCCGAACAATATTTAAGGTCTGAGTGAATATGATCTGAGTTGAAAGGTTTATCCAATATACTCATCAAATATACATTTGTCAATTATAGCACAATGTTAAAAAGTAGACAGCAGAATATTGTTCATTAAAAATACTTCACAAAGCATTAGGAGGAAAAAAAATAATTAAAAAAAGCCAAGATCTGAAAAAAAGCTTTTCAAAAGAGTTAAACGAAAACCTTTCTCAATAAAATATATACAAAAATATTATTGCTAATAAAACTTTCATCTACTCAGTCATGCATAATGTAATTATATTCGCTCCTAATGTAGTGAAATTAAACTTTTGCTCCCAAACAATTGAGAGCTCTTGCTGTATAAATGTTAAGAAAAATTTTATGGTACCATTGATTCTGCTAAGTCCAGACTAATATTACTTAAGAAGCATAACCAAAAACTGCAGGAAATACCGTTAATCTTCTCATATTGTGGTTATTACTCTCTGAGAGACTGAAATATTATAATCCTGAATTATTTAAGCCAATCATTTCAGTCTTTGTTTCATAAGTTCACATACTAAGAAATGCATGGGAAAAAAAAAAGAAAATTTTTTGATGATATTCCAAAATCCATTTTATTTTTATAATATAAGATAATCATCTAAGTTAGGAAAGATGCTTACAAGGGTCTACTTTATGCTTTAAAACAATTTCAATGGTACAGATATATAAAATACTTAAAAACAATTTTTTTTACCAACCTTTAAATAGTTAAAAAGTAATAAGTTCTTAATTTTACACATTTCTACAATGTGATATAGCATTTAATCCGTGGTAATTTGAAAATAAGTTTCACAAAACATGGCACTATCTATATCTGTTTAATTTTTAAATTTTTGGACAGTTCTAGAAATACTATTTTTTGGCCGTTTCTGTAAACATGAGGTTCCTTTTCTACGTTCATCTATAGCACTATTGTAAATGATGCAGAATGTTAAAAATAAAATTATTTAATGTCTATACGTAAAATAATCATTTAAATATAAGACCCCATGTATAGCATGATCCAAACCTGGAATCAAACAAAAACTAAAGGACGTGGCATTCTGGATTTGCAGCCACTTTGGAAAGAAAGAGCAGAGAGGAACCAAGGTCAGGCTGCCGTCGCAGGGAGGTCTGCGGAGAGCACCGGTCCTGACACAGTGGGTGAATCATTCCGATCAGGTTGCACCGGAGGCCGCTCAGGGTAGCATTACTATCCAAACAATCAACCTGGTAATTGGGTATTGATTATCAAGGCCAGCGTCCTCCATGGCCTCACATGCTTAAAATGGACATGAAATGTGACACATGAAACGCCCGGGGGTCTGGCAGTGTTGTGACAACTGCTGCTAACATACCGAAAATTCTTCTTGGAACTTCAGGTTGTTGTTTGTGCAGAGCTCTTCGACGTGTTGCAGGAAAGACTTCTTGCTTATGGGCCTCCAAATAAAGAAAGGTATAAAGCGGAGTCATGTTAGATTAGGCTGCTTTCACACGCACACGGCTGGCTGCTCACAAGCTGAAGCTGAACAAAGGGACATCTCAAAAACCACAAACAACACAGCCATTTAAAGTCACTCTGTCATATTTACAAAAGTAATTGTTTCTCTTGAAGTTCACTTTCTGTGTATTCCTGCCATAAAATTCCTTCATTTTTTTCCAGTGACTTTAAGTGAAGGATTTCACATTTTAATGAAAAACATTTTCAAGTAAATGGAAGGGCATGAAGTTATCACTGAATCCGAAAGTGCATAATACCTCTTTGTCATACAGAAAACATTTTATACATTACAAGGTTTTAGAAGATATAAAATATTGCAGTGACCTCATTCTCATAATGACATGGTTTTTAAACCCCAAGGAGTTTAAATATCCCCATATTACTTCCCAAGCTAAAACACAGACAGGCAAGCTTCACCCCCGAGAGAGAGAAAGCATTTCTCCAGTTACCGTGCAATTAGTCATGCTTTTATGATTTATATCCAGCTTGGAGGTTTTTCCAACAAGCATTCAAAAAGGGAACCACACATTAAGATTCACTTGAGTCAGTAAGTCTAAAGTCGATATTCAAAAAGTAGAAAAAAAAATACTTAAACTTACTTGATGGATTTTCTATAACTAAGTAACCTGCAACAGAGATTGTGTTAAATGCATTGTGAGTTGAAGGAGACAGCTATTCTGAAAGCGTTCTAGATTAAAATCAGAAAATTATGTAAATCAGTAACATAGAATATACCCTGCCTTTAATAAACATGTGGTTATTATGTTAAATTATATATATATATATATATATACACATACACACACACACATATATATATATTTGGAAATTATCTTACTGGGACTCACATATGATCAAATAATATTCTATCTTCTCTCTTCAGCTAAAAAGTGTTACTGTTACATTGTTTGACAATTAGGGCACTACATTAAAACAGTATATAAATACTACATATTTCAGAGTATCTAGTGGAATAAAGGAGTTAATGCAGATTTTAAAAATATTTTATCTATCTACAGAAAGGGTTTAACTGGGGAGAATGGATCTATGAAAAATGACATCATATTCGTGTATCTTGTTTCATGAGTAAGTTTAAATGCATATACAGGTATGACTGAAATTGCAGTCATTTAGAATATCTCCTATGACAGATCTTTGGCCAAGGTATTTATTCTCTGAAAAAAATGAAATAAATTTTGACAGCTAAATAGATTATGCAACACACACAAACTTAGAGATGGCGCGTCATTAACAACACTGCACCATGCATGCCAGGTTACCACAGCAAAAAAACCACAAAAGGCACAACATATAATGACATTAAAGCAAAGAACGTATTTTTTTTTCAAAGTTTTCAATGTTAAGTGACATTAGGGATAATTTTACTATATTCCTTTTGTGTGTCATTATGAAAATGTTGAGATATACAACAATCAAGAAATGTAAAACCCACATGGACAGAAACAGGTTAAGCCATCCCAATACCACCAATGAAACCGAGCAAGCTGAGACTTGCCCAGGGGAATCAGAAAGGATGCTGTCGACCACATTGCTTGGAAGTGAAACGATGGACCATACCACGGTCTGTCTCAAAACTTTCATAATGATCTGCTTTACAAGGAGATGTTGTTTTTGAAGTAAAGGATGAATAAGAGAAAATAGCTGGCATAAAAATATTATGAAAATGGTCACAAAGAGGTAAGTTCAATGAAGAAAAAATGAGTCAAAAGGAAATATATTTCATTACAGGGAAGGGATTGGTGAAAAATATGGGTGCTCTGGTTCAGGTATTTCCAAGAAGAATAATAGATTTCTCAGCTAATGATGAATGTGCCTAAGCAGAAGGGTCTCTCAGCTTCTGAGGGTTTAAGCTGGTAGAGCCTTCATTATCAAACACGGCATCAAAGTGATAAAGTTGTAATGGCTGAGCCAACATTTTGGAGGATAAGCTAAGAGCTTCACATAATACCCTAGAGTGATTCTAAGAAGGCAGCAGAGAATTCCTGACTCTACCCAGATAAATATGGAGATGGCGGCTGAATCTTTCCTTGATTTGGGGACAGGAAAAAGAGCATCTAAAAATTGGACGCCCTGGAAATATCTTTGACATGGTAACAGATGACAGATGCAGTGGAGATGGAGGCAAAAATCAACTGCTGGTGGAAATAATTACCCCTCAGCAAAAAGTCAAGAGAAACTGTAACCACAGGCTAGACTCACATTACCTAGCTTCCTTTAGATAACTGGTGGCCCAATGACATACGCATCAGATTTTCCAGAAATAGGACAGAAAAGAGGGTTGGGTTGGGCAAATCCTGATTTATTTAACTTAAGATATAAATGACTATGATGACTGAATTATCAAGATCTATTTCTCTGCTACACATGGCAATGGAAGTTATTGAGCTGGGTGGAGATCACTTTTATTATAACAGGGAACATTCCTCTGATAAAATTCAAACACACTCTATCTGATTTAGAGGCAGGCTCATGGTCCACCTATTAAAGGACCGTCAGACTACCACTCTATAGTGGAGAGGTTTTCTTTTCCCAAAGGAACTGGAATTATTTGAAGTTTCACTGGGATAACTGGAATCTAACCAGTGCTAGTTTCTGGGACGCCACTAGTAAGTCATTTGAAGAATCAGTACACGTTTGTTAAACTCCAAGAGACACCACACATGAATGATTACATGAAACTATAAATGAGCTTGACATAGCTCATACACAATATTATTATTCACATCTTTATTCTTCAATTAGCTCCATTTTTCATTTCAGAAATTATAATTAATTGAATAAACATATGTATTTTCTGGTAAGTCCATTTCTTTTCAGTGAAAAACTCTACAGAAAGTTACTTTTATTTTATCATTCTTCTTTCATTTTGAATTTGAAAACCCTCTGTGAAGATACTAATTTTAAATCTTGACTGACTAGAGATTTGATTTGAGGGGATATTTGTGAATTCCGGCTTTATTATGTCATATCCTTATAGGCTTCAAATGCTTGTTCCAACAATTAACAACTATACTGTCCTGAGTTAATTTTTCTGTGCTTCAGTTTTCTAACTTGAAAAATGGGGAAAATACTTGTAAATCAAGTTTACGTATGTTATGTAAAGGGCTTAGAAAAGTCATTGGCTTTGTGAGCAACACACAAGTGTTAATTACTATAATAATATTATAATTACTATTTCTAGTTTATCTGGTATAATTTAAGCTGCTCCTACCTGTACTGTCCTACAATTGATACTAATATAAGAAAGGGATTTTTTTTTTTTGCTAAAAGAGAATTTTTTTAACTTCAGTGAAAAAACTGGGTAGACTGGATTGTGCTAAATTAAACAGCAAGAGTTCCTATTATACTTTTCCCAATCAGCTTAACGGGTGGTCACAAATATGTAGGTTTCAAATCCAAGTCTGGACTTATAGTTCTCAATTCAAGAACCCAAAGAAATCTGTAATATACTGGCCATAACTCAGTTTCCCTATGATCACGTGAAAGCACTTCTCACCACATCCACGTCTCTGACATTATTCTTGGGATCCTCCCTTCACACCCCCTGTTTGAATCCAAGTGGCTCCCAGCACCCCTTCCTCTCAATTTATAATCATTCCAGGTGTCTCCCCCACAACTAGATTCTGCATATTCCTTACTATCTAATTCAAATGTTAACTTCTCCATGCACCTCACTATGTTCTACTAAAAAAAAAGAGAAAGAGGAAAAAAATTCTTTTCCCCCTGAAATAAAATTTCTGAGTCCAAATCACCTTTGATTGTGTACTATGGCTATTTAAATCCTTAAAAATATGAATGGCTTGGTTCATGTATACTTGAGAGCTTGGCAAGGGTTAACAATTGGCTTCCTCTATGTTCCCCACAATGTAATTTATAGTAAACACAGAATTAATCATTTCTAAAAATAAAATTATGGATAAATTCCAATTTAGACACACAGAGGCAAAATATAAGTTATCATGGGAGAATATCTGAATTGAATGAATTTTTTTCAGTAAAATATTAAGAAACTGAGAAGTCTTAGGAGGTCCTAACTCAAAGTTTTAAGTAAGTATGATCGGTAGATTCATCAATAAACAGTATATAAGTCTAAAGAAAGGTTATATTAGAGTACCTAACATTGGAAGTTAAAAAGTCCTAGTTACTTGATTAAGAAGTTAGAGATGTGAATAATAAATTTGCTCTTCCCTATCCAATTGTTAAAAAAATTAGGCATCAACTGTATCAATCAAAAAAGAAGCGAAGTCTGATCTGATTTTATTTTCTTTTGTATCACTCTCTAAACCTAATTGCTTTATATAATCTGCTTTTTATGTTTGTGTTCACATAGAACAAGGAACAAGGTCCTAACAGTCTATTTTTATGTAATTGCCAGTTTATACTTATGTCACAATCACATGGGAAATGAAATCTTGAATTACTTCTCAGGAAAGATCAAATTTAGAGGACATTTTAGTATAAATTACCTGAGTATTTCAAATGAAAATTAATTTCCCCCCTTCACTCTTGTGAATCCCCCTACTTTGATTCTCAGCCTCATGTTGTGTGAGCGTATTTATCCCTTAGGCATTGGCTTCATTCTAAATTGTATTTTTCTGTAAGGTTTTATTTATTATTATTATTTTTTTAATACAGATTCTCTTTATGTTGCCCTCTGTAAGGTGCTGTGGCATCACAGCTCACAGCAACCTCCAACTCTAGGGCTTAAGCGATTCTCTTGCCTCAGCCTTCCAAGTAACTGGGACTACAAGCGCCTGCTACAACACCCAGCTATTCTGTGAGGTTTTAAACTTTTACCCCTACATAGAAAAATATTAATTTTAACAAACTATAGAGAGAATTAAAAAAAGAAGATGATGAGGTGGCGCCTGTGGCTCAAAGGAGTAGGGCACCAGCCCCATATGCCAGAGGTGGCGGGTTCAAACCCAGCCCCAGCCAAAAACCGCAAAAAAAGAAAAAAAAAAAAAGGTGAGACACACTGTAAGGAAAATTTATTAATTTTTCACTGGTGGGGCAATTAAATTCCTTATAGTAAAAAATATTTGGTTAGATAAGTGTCGAAAAACTCACAGAAATTGATGCATGAAAGTCAACAATGTTATTTCAAGGGAATGTTATTTTCAAATCAAGGATTGAGAAGACCCACAAATAAATTCAAACAGAAAAATTTTATTAACATATTTTAAAAACTCTTTTTAAAAAATTAATACATTGAAAACATTTTTAGACTGGTAGGGTATTTGGATTCATTTACTATAGTGAAGGTTCCTGCCAAATTATATTCAGTTCCTTAGTGAACAAATCCATTATGGAAGGGTCCAGATTTCAATAAGATAACTGACCACTTTCCAATATAAAGGGCTAAACACTTTTTATTACATGAATCTTAGCTGTCTTAAATCCTATGTCTTTTGGTTGAAAAGGGTATTATTTCACATCTGGGCTCATTTCTTTAAAGTCTATCAAAAACTTAAATTCTGCTCAGATTACTCCTGACGGATCTAGAGAGGAACCATTTATTTATGTTGGCAGTGGTTATTGAAGACCATATTGTCAGAGAGACTCAGCTTCCCTCAAGGTCAATTACTTGAAATCTATGGGGAATTAATTATAGTCCTAATAGAATGCCATGGCGGATAGCCTATAGAGGAGCAGCTTAAATCAGCACTACCAGTGGCAGAGGACAAAGTGAGAAGTTTTATTTGATCTACTGAACCAGCTATGTTAGATTAAAATAAAGAAAATTTCAAATTTATAGCCTTGATGTAAAAATAGGTATTTGTACACCTTAATGAGCATACTTGTTATTCAAATAAAAAAATCTGTTGCGAATCTAAAAATCAATTAATTAATATTTCTAATTTTTGCATAATACAAAGTGCAAGTTTTGAGTTAATCTATTTAATCAAGTCACTAATTATTTATAAATTTACATCTACTTTTCTAATATTGTATCACTTATCCAAAGAATGGACTGTAACGCTTTCCAAAGTGTCTCAATTTTTGTTCTTTCCTGTTTACAATAATGGCTTTTCAGACCCTTCCTTTTGTTTTACAAAATGACTGATTTTTCTGTGTTCTTTCATATAAATTTAAAATATCCTAACCAATGGTTAGTATTATGCATTTGGCAGTAAAACTCTGCTTTATAAGGGAAACGTAGCCTCTGAATAAGTGAGTAACATAATGCTTTCCTCATTTAATTAGTAAAACAATCAATTAGTAAGTGGTATATATCACTTTTTCAGCCTGTCTTCTCATATGTGTGGAACAAATAGGTTTAAAAGGAGCTCTAGCAGTTTGAAGAACGGCCTTTTGGAGGCGCTGTCTCTCGCTTTCTTCCACCACATTATTTCCAGTGCCTAGAACAGTGAGTGGCACTGGAGAGGGGCCCAACCTGAGAGGTCATGTTTCTTGTATTCAAACAAAATGAAATGGACTAGTAGATTGAAAAGGCAATGTGAATTCTTGCCAAAGTCAAGGGGCAGAGGTATGATCTCCAGTGTGGCAGAAGTTGAATTTTCCGTCTGACTAAGCCTCTCTCAACATTAGCAATTTCAAAGAAATCTTTTATTTTGTCAACTATGTATTGTCAAATAAAGCCACACACTTTAAATTAGCTGCCTCAGTGGCAATAGAGCAGAAGTGGTGGAGAGAGAAGAGGAAGAAACTGCTGCCAGCCATGGGGAGAGATGGACAGGGCTTCTCCATGAGGACTTAACAAAAAGGAGCCAGAAGGGGGAACGCCAGCTAGGAAGTTTTTATAGCCTGAACCGTTAGCAAGGGTGACAAGTAAGCAATGCCATTCCTCTGTTAAAGGTTAGGAGGAAACACTAGAAAATTAGATTTGGGATAAGACATATCTACTTTAACAGGACACATGTAAAGTTGTTCTCTCAATATAAAGGTGCTGATTTACCCAAACTATTAAGCTGATCTCTGTCAAGATAAGGATTATGACTGAGCAGGACACTATTCACTGATTCGAGGAAAGAAAATTTAATGATAGTGAGGGTTCTGTAAAAAGAGAGGTATTTGTCTCTGAAATCAATACCTAATGGCATAAAGCAAAAACAACAACAACAACAAAACAAAAACAAAAAATGATAAATGCATCTTATTCTTAATCACTTAATCTCTGAAGTGCTCAGAAGTCAGCTTTCAGTGCTAGATAAAAGTCAATATATTATCTAGGATGTGATCAATTAAGTCTTTAGTCAGCAGCATCTTACTTGGACAAATGTTTGAATTCTATCAAGAAAGCTCTATGAAGAAAATATATTTTCATGACACCATTTTAATTCCTTCATCAAGAACTTCATAATTGATCTAAAATAGAACAAAGTTACTGACGATTCCAAAAATGCTACTTTTGATTTGCAGGAACAAGAGGGCAGAAATAGACTTAGCTTCTTCTGTTTTCATAATACTGTGTACAATTCAGTCGGCTGGGATGTTAGGACACAACCAGCCTTGTGGCTCATGAAGAATGATTCCTCTGTGCTAGGTCTGCGATTCTGAATCATATCCCTTCTTATTCTCTGCCCCCACTGATGTTCTTTGCATGAAGAGATTTTACATTATCTCTGAGGCAATCATCAATTCCTGGGATCCCTGCTAAGGCTGACTTTCTGCTTTGCTACTTTCAGAATAAATCAACAAAGTTTTGTTTCAAGGTGCAAATGGCATTTCTGTGCACAAAGCTGGAAGCAGGCACAGTTGGCTACATATTAGAATAGAAACAAATTTTCCGTGCAATATGCTATTCTGTGCATGTGCCAGAGAGTCAGAGAACAGGAAATGTCATTGTCCTGGTCCTTACAGGTCACCACCTACAGTTGCAGAAATGAACTGGTGTGAAGTGTGAATCCAATCTCCACCCATCAGATGGAGAGCTCAGCTCTTGTGTCATGGTCATAATAGAAGGAGAAGCCTGTGAAGAAATCTAGGTGAAAACTTAATTTACTATGAAAGCTAACACAGCACAAGATCACAGCAAATCGTCAGGACATGCACATTGTGAGTCAATGTGCATTGTGAGAAGATTGGCTTTACCATGTCAATAGCATGCAGAGCCAGACAGGACACCTTGTCAGCAGAAAGAACAGATACTTTTGGAGGGGCTTTGGAAAATAATAGCACATTGAACAATATAGCCAATACCACGTATTGTAAAATATAGACCACACCACCTGACAAGATTAAAATAGTCACAGCAGAACTCTGCATTACCACAGTAACTTACTGGATGACAAAAATCTCCTTGCGTCTAAAGAAAAATGAAGAGTATCTGGAAGTAAAGAGTCATTATTTATTTAGCATACAAACCCACTGCATTATTTTTGATTTGCTACTATAAGAACAAGAGCATCAAATGTTTCACACGTCCTTCTACCTGCAGGACGTGATTGCATTCTGAATTCACAGATTTTCACTATTGTTTCCAAAGATAGTTTAGAACAGAAGTAAAATGAATGACCAGAATTTATCAACAGATGTGGACAAAATGCAAATTTATTTTACACAGGGTTTCATGTATCAGTCAAAAGTGATGTATTTTTCTTGAAGCCAAAATAAGAAGCGCACTGCTAAAAGGGTTCTGCTTTCTGCAAGTTTGATCCAACACTGAAACGCCATGGCTTCTTTGTCCCCTATCGCGAGACAATAAAAATCATCCCAAGATTCTGCCTTTAGATTCATGTTCTGTGTAGAAAATGCCACTGAAATAAAACCACGAGTCCTTCTCTGTTTAACAAACTTAGCACTGATCTCTTCTAGTAAAAGCTTCACAGTTAAACACACACACACACACACACACACACACATGCGCGCACACACGCAGGTGTATCTTGAGACCCCAGAGACAGACCCGGGCTGGCACTGCAGCTCCCCTACTTCCTGGCTATACGACCTTATTAGACAGTTACGTAACCTCTCTGAGGATGATTTTTTTTCCTTCTGTAAAACAGACTACTTACCACAAGAATTGAAAGAATTAAGTGAAATCATTCCATACAGAGTTTAACACATAATAGTTGCCCGTAAATAGTAGCTATTATTATGTTGGCACATTCTCTATGTTAAAAATAGATTGGGGTCGTCTTCAATTTACAGATCTGAACAGCAATGACAACAATGCCAAATGTGTTCTTATTTATCGTTTACAAAGCACATTCCGGGGACTCTTTTAAATAGTAAGCTTTCTGAAGACATAATTAGACACACATATTTGACAATTCAAGATGTACACTTCAAAAGCTTTGGAAGAAAATTACCAAAGAAAGATTATCATAAGATAGCAATTTGTATATATCATTTCATTGTTTGCTCTATTTTGTTGAGAATCTTAATTTTATTCATGATTACTGAATTAGGCATTAAGGTTTAAAATAATGTGTCATCACATCCACTCAAATAAAAGAGGTGGGGTGAGTAATATGAAATGATGCACATAATTTTCAGAAAAAAATCGAGGCCTACAATAAATTGACTTTCTTTTAAGTAAGGACATTAATAACATTGATTAATATTATTTTACTATTTTTTTCCTAATTGAGTCACTACAGAAAACAAAACTTCTTTAACTTAAGTGTGAAATAAGATAGTAAAAAATGAACATATTTAGCAAATAGAATCTTTAGCTTACAACAATTCTGTAGGTTTATTTAATTTTAAGTGTTATAACTGTCTTAGGAAAGTAAATTTCATGGCAATTAATCTAGGTAAAGACAACCTCCAGGGTCAGGCAGACTCAGTGATCGGAACGATACAGGTGTGTGTCTTACCTGTGTGTGCTGCTCTTGCCATTACGGCCTCCTAGACAACTTTCTCACTTCAATGGACTATGTGGCTGAGTTTTTCAAGAATCATCACAAAATGTTACTTGATTTTGCTTATCAAATAACAAACCCTAAGGATCATTTCCTAATTTGATGAATGTGAAATAGGTGAGCCCAAAATAGTAAATATTTTTACAAAGAAATATTATCTTGTGTTGTCTAAATTTAAAGTGTGCATAATTTATTACACATAATATAATTATCATTCCAATGAGAATTTAAAGTGTTTTCTTGGTAATTCCCTGAATGTTCTCAGGGCATTAAGAATGTTTATTTGACTTCTGTTCTCCTTTGGTAAGAAAAAGCATAAAGTCAGAGAACGTATCTTCAAATTCCTTGTAAACCAAATGGAATATAATTAAATAATGAGAGTTTACATTCAACAAGAAATGCTAGACAGGCTTCTAAATGTAAGTATACAGGAAGAGAGCACAAAACAGTTAAATAATTTTTTAAATATAAAACCTTGAATCCTTGAAAGGATTTAGTACCAAGCACCATAATTTTGTTGACAACTAGGTAACTCCTAAAAATAATGATTTAATTATTCATTAGAAATTCTTTCATCATTTCTCCTTTGGACATGGAAACACGCACAGCACTAAGGAAAGTTACAAGCTCTATTTGGAGCTCAGTGCCTGTAGCTCAAGCGGCTAAGGCACCAGCCACATTTACCAGAGCTGGTGGGTTCGAATCCAGCCTGAGCCTATCAGACAATGAAAACTAAAGCCAAAAAAAAAAAAAACAGCTGAGTGTTGTGGCAGGTGCCTGTAGTCCCAGCTACTTGGAAGGCTGAGGCAAGAAAATCGCTTAAGCTCAGGAGTTGGAGGTTGCTGTGAGCTGTGATGCCACGGCATTCTACCCAGGGTAAATGCTTGAGGCTCTGTCTCAAAAAATAAAAATAAAAAATAAGCTCTATTTAGCATAAAAAAATTGGCAGGTTGGGAGAAAAAGATGATGCCTAACTCTCATGTAGAAAGGGACTATGGTAGTTGGGTAAAAATTTAAAGGAAATTATCAAAGTACTTTTCTGCCTGTAACAAAGGCAAGGCAAGAGTTAACTGCCACATTTAGAATATTCATTCAAACTCCTTGATTATTTACTCTCAGAATCTACCTTTAATCGCTGGCTCTGAATGGATTTATCCTTAAGCACTCCAAAATCAGGGAAAGGGCATTAAGAGCTTCACTGAAGGTTTGGCACCAAGGGTGATATAGTGAAACTCTCTCTCAAAAAAAAAAAGCTTCACTGAAGGACAGCCCCAAGCATGTGTGCATACAGCTAATTATGAAACCACTAGTTATTATTTTTTCTAGTCTTTTTTTATAATTTATTAGTGACTTGATAAATATAAAAAGTCTTGAAATAATAGTAAAGACGGAGAGAGATCTGGGTATTGAAGGGTTAATGTCCAAATCACTGAATTGTTATTTCAATGAATTTTTGCAGCAAAACCAGCACAGCATATTGTTATGTGCCTTTACAATTACAAAGCAAATATATTATACCTGTACAGTTATGCAAAAATCATAACAAATAAGAAAGTGAAAAGCATGAAAACTAGTATTGCCAGCCTCGCTATTACATAGGGGTAATACATACTAATTTTCTAGGTCCTAAATAGAAACAATTTAGAAATTATTTATCATATATTACTATAATAGAAATTATTTAACATATGTTATTATTTTACTTCTAAAACCTTTACAAATAATGTGACCTCTGACTAAATAAACAAAGAAGTAGGAAAATAAATAATGAGGAGTCAAGGTCAAATAAGGCAGTCTCTAAACATCGAATAATAAACAATCTACACAGGCCTTGTCTACCCTCGCCATTATCTGAAACTTCTCTGTAGCTGCCATGAACTCATTGTGAAAAAATAAAAACAAAAAGCTTATAATTTTTGATAATGGCTGTCCTCAG
>CAUYQV010100353.1:0-32572 GCA_963574575.1 Galagoides demidoff | reverse complement strand
AGCTATCCCCCTGGGTAGAGTGCCATGGCATCACAGCTCACAGCAACCTCCAACTCCTGGGCTCAAGCGAGTCTCCTGTCTCTGCCTCCCAAGTAGCTGAGACCACAGGCGCCCGCCACAGCACCTGGCCATTTCCTGGTTGCAGCCGTCATTGTTGTTTGGTGGCCCGGGTTGGGGATTCGAACCCGCCACCTTAGGTGTAGGTGGCTGGCGCCTTAGCCAATTAAGCCACAGGCGCCGAGCCAGTGACTGGCATCCTTTCTAGATGACGTACTTTCGCAGCATCTGTATTGCAGAATCAGGTCTAGGAGCTTCCCCTTCCCTGAGGTCTGCTGAGATGTACCTATGTCTCTGCTCCAAAAAGAGGCTTCTTACCTGTTACCAAAAACTTAGGATTCCAGCTACTACTGAGCAGAGTTTTGTTCTGAGTGTTATATTCAGATTCAAGTCAAAGGCCACATCATAAAATAATTTTACATAATTCATAAAAATTACCAAGTAGTTCTATATTTCTCTTTAGCTCCACTTATTTGTATTCTACCAATTGTACAAAACCAATTTATGTGCCACTTCTTCAACAAAGATTTCTTTGTTCCCTGTAGCTTAAATTAAGTTCGTCTCTTTTTCAATATTCCTCACATTGAGGAACGCTGGGTTAAAAGCTTTCTTTTTATAAAATATGAACTCACATAATATTATTTCATTTCCAATGTTCTTATTTATTTTTAAAGATCACATATATTTCATACAACCTTAAAGGGAATCTCTGGAAGAATTTAAAGCAAGGTAAAATGGTTAATATATATAAATTGTTTTAAAGAAACAATCAGAATTCATAAAAAGTATAAGTTATGCAACCACATGATAGAATTAAAGCTAAGTATTATCTATCAGAACAGTAAACACAAGTGTCTTAAATGCCACTATTTATTTTTTAAAATTCTCAGATAGGTTTGCAACACCAAATGCCAGCTATCTAACTTGTGAAACATACCTAAAATGGCAAGATGTGGGATAGAAAGGGGTACCAGCTGATCTGTACCTCCAGGCCTTCCTCCTCAGGAACACTGGGGTGGTTTGGACTTTAAGCCAGAAGTCTTTATCATACTGACAGAATTTGGTGGCCAGAAGAAAAGGAGCCTCTCCCTGAGGCTTCTATCTACTGTACCTATTTCTTATTAAACAAGGAATCCATCTGGCAGGATATACCTGATCTAACTAGATTGCTTTTTATTTAATAAACCTGAATTATTGGATGGATGATCCCCAACTCTGCTGGAGAATGGAAGTCAGTCATATGGAATGCCTGGGGATATAAATTCCCACCAATCTAAGCCACTTCTCTGTAGTAACTCATCTGGCATGGAATGAGCTTTCAAACCTCAAACCCAACCAATCACAAATCTTTGTGTAGGAAGGAGCATCTAATAGATTCAAGAACTCCCAGAAAACAATTTAATGTTGGGAGTGGCTCCTTCCTCAATTTTATTTTGCACAATTCTTAGTACAGTTTTGTGCTGGGTAAGGCTGTTTTGTGTGAGTCTAATGGACAACTGACACCTCTGTAATTGTGTAAAAAATAATGTGAGCAGTGCCATGGTTTATTATAAAGCAAATAGGGAAACAAAGTCTGAAAAGGTAGAGTTTGAAGCAAAGGACACTCCCATGGAATTCCAAAACAAAGTAGCAAGAAAAGAAAACTACAAACCAATATCCTTCAGATGTAGGATGAGGAATGAAAATAACAATAGTATCAGCACCAAGTCATTCCAGCAATACAAAAAAAGGACTACCAACTGGGATTGGTTTAATACACAAAAATCAATAAACACTATACCCTATATCAATAAAAGAAAAAGACAAGAACTAATTTATTGGTTAAAAAGTTAAAAAAAATTCTGAACAAACTAAGATTAGATAAAATCTCATAAAAGCATCTATGAAAAAGCTACAGTTAACATACATAGTAATAAAAGAGTAAATGTCTTCTTTCTTAAGATTAGGGACAAGACAAGGTATCTACTTTTACATTGCCACTCAATACTGTATTAGAGGTTAGTGTAGTAAGAAGAGAACAAGAAATAGAAGTATCAGATTACAAAAAGTAAAACTATGTTTGTTCACAAATAACCTGACTGCCCCTGTAGAATTGCCTAAGAAAATTACGAAGAAAAAATATATATAAGAGTAATAAACAAGTTCAGTCCATTTACAGAAGATAAAAATCAATTTCACTTTTATACACTAGCAACAAAAGATGAAACTGAAATGAAGAGATAATTCCATTCATAATGCTACCAAAAAGATTAAAATATCTACAAGCAAATTGTGCAAAAGAAGTACAGCACTGTGCACAGAAAATTAGGAAACACTGCTGAGAGAAATTAAAGAAGTTCTAAGTAAATGGAGAGATATATCGTGTTCATGGTTTTTAACATAGTAATTTACCCCCAAGTAAATCTATCAATTCCATCTAATCCATATTAAGATCTTAACAGTTATTTTTGTAGAACTTGATGATCTACATGTAGAACTTACAAAGAAATGAAAAGAACTTAGAATAGCCAAAATAATTTTGAAAAAGAAGAAAACAGTGGGGCTCGCATTGCCTGATTTCACCCCTTATTATAAAGTTAAAATAATTTTTAACACAGTGTAGCCTTGACCAATGGAATAGAGCCCAAAAGTAAACCCTTACGTGTATGGGCAATTGACTTTCAGCCAAGGTGTCAAACAGTTCAGTGGAGAAAGAGTAATGTTCTCAGCAAACAGTAAAGTAAAAGGGCCTACGTACATGCCAATAAGTAAATAAATAAATAAATAAAATCAAAAATTGTTTTCACATCATACTCAAAAATTAACTCAAAATGAATCATAGATTTAAATGTACATCTATAATACTTCCAAAAGAAGGCATACTAGAAAATCTTTGGGCTATATATTGGGTTAGGCAAGATTTTTAATATATGACACTAAAAACACGTAAAATTTGATGAATTTCAAATCATCAAAATTTCAAAATCAAAAATAAAAATGACAAGATAGGCCACAATCTAGGAAAAAATATTTGCAAATCATAAATCATTATATATCTGGAAAAAAGACACGTACCCAGAATACATAAAGAACTCTTATAAATCCATTAGAAAAAAAAAATTAAAAGATTGGCACAAGGTCAGAATAAATGTTTCACCAGAGAAGATATAATAAGTATCTAACAACTACGTGAAAAGACGTTCACTATGATTGGTTATTAGGGAAATGCAAATTAACACCAAAATGAGATGCCATTATATTCTCACTAGAATGTCTACCATTCAGGAGACTGACTTAATAAGAATACGACAACACTGAACCTTCATACATTTCTAGTGAGATTTTAACATGATACAATAACACTGAAAAATACTTTGGCAGTCTCTTAAAAACTGAACAGAAATTCTGCCTAGATATTCCACTCCTGGGTATATATCCAAGAGAAATAAAAAAGTTAAATCCACAAACCAATTGTACACAAATGTTTATAGCAGCTTTATTCATAAAGGCCACAAACTGGAAACAGTCCAAACATACATTAACTAGGGAATGGAAAAGCAAAATGTGACACATCCATGTAACAAACTACTATGCAGCAGTATAAAGAAAAAGGCTCCTGATACGTGTAAATCTAAGATGAGTATAACCCTCAGAACCAGTATGCTATGCAAGAGAGAACCCAGGCACAGAAGACTACATATGAAATCATTTTATGTAGAGGAGATTTCTATACACAGGGCAAATTTATACAGGCAGAAATTACATGAGGGGTTACTCGCAGTTACAGATGGAAATAGGAATTGATTGCAAATTGGTAGGAGAGAGTATTTTTTTAAGTTGATGAAAATGCTTTGAAACATTGTGGTGATAGTTGCACAACGGTATAAATTTACAAAAAATACAGTACTATATCATTACAATCAATAAATTTTATGATATATAAATTATTCCTGCAAATCCCGAAATGGATAATATGTATGTGTTCTAAAGCTCTTTTGAAGATTAAAAGCATGACCTGATTAGGATTTGTGAGGTCCCTACCTGCTAAAAATATAATTCTGCCTCCATGAAAATGAAATATAAGGGCAGTATTAACCGAAAATACATGTAAGGAACTTAGAGAAAACATCTCTTCTTTCCCCAGGGGAAATGCTTTTAATAACTTTTCTGAATATCAAAAAAAAAAACCTTCTACTTTCCCTAACCTCACAGATACTCTAAAATCTTAATTTTACTTCTGAGTAATCCATCATTCAATTTAATGAAATAACTCTCCTCTATGATTCCACTTATGATTGTTTATTTTTGATAATAAACCAAATGAAGATTGTAATCGTGACACTTTGTACTCATTAAAAAAATAAGCTTATCTATTTTTCCATCCAAGTTGATCTGAAAAAGATAAAAAAAATCCGCGGCAATTCAAGAAAAGATCAGTCTGTCAGCATAAGTTGAAAAAGTAGCATCTTTGCTTATTTGTACAAAATATATTGCCTTGGAAGAATTGTTTCAGAGAATGTTTTTTGTCCTGAAGTTACAGTGATACTTCACATTTGTATAACACATTATGGCTTCAAAGTATTTCCACATATAATTTTTCTTCTGTTAGTACAGAAGAAACGGAAGACACCTTGTCTCCAATTTCCATTACGGAATGGAAGCTGGAGGATTTTTAAATGACAGCCCCAACTCGTGAAGATACCAGGAAGGGGAATCGGGACATGAATTTGAAGCATCTTATTCCCAGATGTCTGCTTCCCCCCACTGCAATGCCAATAAAGGACGACTTATACCTTCCCACACAGCACTTCTGATCTGACTCACTGGAAGGACTGGTTTTGCCTGGAGTTTAAAATGACTGCATAAAATACTTTCTTTAAAAAACAAAACTTCTAAATATAAAAAATGAGGCTGAAGAAAGGCTAAAAGATAACCCACCAATTTCCACACAACTTATATATTCATAGATCAAGTAAGGATAATGTGATTTAAGATAAATGAAATTATGTAAAGAAGGAGAAATTAAAATATTGCCTTGGAATATTGCTAGGTAGTACATTAGTGGACTGAGAGAGGATTTTTTTTTTCTCTAAATACCTACGTCCTCAAAAGGAGTTCATATTCTTGGAGAATCTAACAAATTGCTTTCTAATTTCAGTAATTAAATTTCACAAAAGCATATCTGTATAAATATATAATTATACATGGAAGCAGCTTTTATTTAGTTGATACTTACATATATTTACATTCACATGAAGAAAAATATCTCTTAATGTTTGAAGTAATGTCATAAAGATATATGGATACATGTGCTCTATACTTAGGAACTGTAGATAATTTTATTCAGACAAATTTCAGTGAAGTTGCGAATAGCAAATCACCCAAATCACTAATTCTGAGAAAACGAGCCTGAGCTAAGTCCACAGTCTCTTAAACATGTCATATTCTTTTTAATCATCAAGAGGAGGCGGAAACAATTTCAACTAGGAGCAGCTTCTTTCTGACTCCTCCCACCCTTCCTCAGAACTCTTCTTTTGCATTCCAGGCTATCTCATTTTTTCCTTCATCCAGCCTTTTCTCTCCCAAAAGGATGCTGCTCAGCTGAAATATTCAGAAAATGGTCAGAGGTACGATTCCTCCCCAGATGTTATAGCCTATTCAAAACTGAGAGTCCAGCTCCCTGGGGTTCTCTTGATGTCTTAAGGGTCTCGGCCATTAAGACATCAGGAGAACTCCAGGGAGAGTTTCTCCTGGGAAGGGTTTTAGACAGAGATGCAGACATGCACCACATCCCTCACCTTCTCTGATGACCAATCTTTATTATTATTCTTATCATTTTAATTAATAGGTTATTTATTGACTACAATTAAGACCAATGCCCGAAGATAGAGGCCTCTGTGTTGATGAATTAATATACATTTCTACTCTTTCAGATAAGTCAACAAGGAGTCTGGCAGGACTATATTTCATTTGAGAAAAAAATAAGCAAAAAGAAATTCCATCTCATCTCTCTTATGCATATAGCCCAGCACCAAATAATGCCAGCAAGAAAGATAAAGATCTGTCTTCTTACATATTAATATTTCTAAAGTAAAATGGTTAATCCTGCTAATAACATAAAGCCATCTGAGATTTTTGTATATTGGATAGATATATGCAGAATTAATTAGATAAAATCTGAAATGGACAAAACCCCACTGTAGCATGTCACTAACATCATTATCTGAACAGAGAGAAAATAGAATAACTTAAACAGCGACATTATTTTCAAATCATTTCAGCCAGATAATTCTGAACTCAAAAGCTTTGATCATGTAGAACCCCACTGAAAGACTGAATTGTAATCAGCCCAAGACACATTATGTCGCAAAGTGGCAGCCCCAGTACGTGGCAGAATCTTATTTTCCATAATTCATTCCTTTCTGAAAACGCAAACACTCCATATGCTTAATAGCCCCCCAAATAATGCTCTCACATTTTAAGATTAGCCATTAGTATTTTATTTAAACACACACAGACAACGATGGCTCCTAAAATCATTTTTTAAAAACAAATTTAACCTATATGCTAAAACAAGAATAGTAAGCTGTTGAGGAGCGGCAGTTTAATTGTGTATTTTACCCCAAACTCAACAACATAGCTGTGTTTACGGTGACTTTCGTACTCTTTGAATGTGTTAATTCCTCCACACAACTGGATTTGGCAGCAGGATACAAGAGAAAGAGCTTTATAGAGGCAGAATTACAGCATGTGACAGCCTCTCCATTATAAGAGTGCTCAAATAAATAAAATTCGACTGGAAACGAGCACCTTTCTATAAATATTAATCTAAGAATACGAGCAAAACAGATATCTGGGGCTGTACAGCTTCCTCACATTTTCAGAGCTGTGCTGTTCAAAAGGTAGTGACAGCTGCATGTGGCTCTAAATTTATAATTAATTAAAATTAAATAAAATTAAAAGTACAGTCACTCAGTCACACCAGCCATGTCTCAAGTGGTGACTAGCTAGAGTAGTGAAGAGCACAGAAAAATGTTTCCATCCTTGAAGAAAATTCTATAGCCTAGTAGCACTATTCAGAAGCTCTCCAGAACACATAGTAATAAACATTGGTCTATTTCATTAACGGCCAAATGAACTGTCATCGTTTTATTTTTCTGTAGCCCCATTACTCTAAGTAAAATAGAAGGAAATCACCACGGACACTGGCGGTGCTCTGTGAGCGGGTGAGAGAAGTGCACGGTAACCTGTCCTATTTACATCACATTTGGTAAATGATGCGGCTTACTTGTTTTAATTACTTTGGACACCAGAATCTGTATGGCGTTCTGATGTCCAAAGTAATTAAAGAACCGAGTGGTGTTCTTGTAACTCCAATATTAGAATGCTTAAAAGGGTCCTTTAACTCATATCTTTATGAAAAACAAGAAAATATAAGTTGTAAATGGCTGAACACACATGATAAAATGAGAATAAGCACCTTTCTAGACAGTATTAGGTTTAAGATGTCTAAGTCTACATTGCAGTTTAGAATGCCTAAGTTCATCATACACAATGGACAATGAGTTTATGATACCAGCTCCTAATTGTCTTCCAGAGGAAATTCTGAAACTCTTAAGCAAAATACGTTGAGTATTCCTGTTTGGGTTTGCTCTGGATTTCTCCGTGACCCAGCGTCTTCTGTGTGATTCAGCAGGAACGGATATGTCCATGGGCTGGAACCCAAATCACTACTACTACTGGCAGCCTTTGTCAGATTGGGCCAGCATTTGTTCCAAGTTGACTTTGAATGCCTCCTATTTTTCAACAAATTCTTGTGAACGTTTCTTTTCCTATATTCCCTAAACACTAAAATGCCATATTTTTCAATTCCCTAAAAGCTCTGTTTTTATTGGAGCTCTGTCCTCTGAGTTGACCACCACACAGTCTGAGTTCTGCTTCTTGTCTGCTCCGGCCTGCTCTCGGATGACAGAAATGTGACCTCCCACTACTGACTGAGCCCCTCCCTCAGAAATAGGGAAGACAGCCCGGATTAGCTTCATAACCACTCCCCACAGACCAGCCCACTAACAGCACGGACCACTCAAGCTGCATACCACTGGCAAGGGAAGGGGTGAGTATCGGTAGTAGGCAGGGAAGTTGGAGAGATGGGAATTCACTGAAACTTTATCAGGCAGCAACCTGACTGTCCCCAAAGGGTTTGTATTAGCGTCTCTGAGCTAATTGCTTCTGTGTGATCTTCTGCATGTGCATTTTTAAAAGGGTTTGAAAAATATAAACATAATACCAACCTTCCCATCCAATTCTTTATATATCTGATAGACTACATGTGGAAAGGACTGAACATTCTCTTAGCCTTTGAAAGATGGAAAAATAGTTAAGTAATGTTTGTATCTGATTCCATTGTTTTTTGCAGTTCTGACTTCCCAAGTACCATGTTTGATCTGGCTAATAGTTATTTTTAAGAGTTATACATACATATCAATATAAACACACATACCCGCACACCACTCAATTACCAGAGTGTTGGCTCTATGTGCTTCTAAGACCAGGTTGACAGTGACGTTCCTTCACTAGTGGGAAGTTCCAGCTTATCTTCATAGTTAGCTCCAAGTAGAAATCATTAAAACAACTTTCCCTCCCTTGGGAATCTTCACCCTCTGGCTCAGTCAGTGCACTTCAGTTTTTACAGCATCATTTGTTTCTCCGGCATCTCAATTTTCCTCTCCATGGACCCATGAGATTTAATCACATGTGTAGCAAAAGCCTTATGTTCTATTTCCTCTTTTTCAAGGGCTACAATTTCGCATCTGTGCTGCCTGCCCACACTGCCACAGATTTAATTTACTTGTCTAACTCATCAAAATTTCAGACATGTTTCATGCCTTCTTCCCTGATGACCTTACTTCCTTCTCTCCTTATAAACAATCAAATCTGCCCCTGGACCTGGGCTTCCAGCCCCCACAGCAGTCATGCTATTTTTCTCCTGGGCAGCTTTTCTTCATTTCTTCTTGTTTGTAGAATCTTATTTCTCTACATATTTCCAGCTGTTTCACCCCAGTAAATTTATAGTCTGAGTTATTAACAGAGATTACCAAAATCCTCCCGGTAAAAGGGTCAAAAAGTCAACAACCTACATTAATGAAAACTCCCCAGAAGAACAGTAGTCTGGCCCAGATCCAACTTTAACTCATGTCAGATATCAAAATATTATTCCCTTCCTCCTATAAGAAAGTGTTACGCTTCCATTCTCTCCGAGTGGAGAAGCTCTCAACTAGCGCCAGCCAAGGCTCAAATGCTCAGGCTCTGCTAGAGAAGCAGCCAGGCCCTGAGTTTTCAGAGGAATATTGCTATTCTCTTTTTTCACAATAATCTCCCCATGAAAATACTATCAAGGGAATTTTTTTATCTGACCAATAAAAAAGCAAGCGAGTGAGGCAAGAGTTCTAATTTGCCATAACCAAAACAGACGGGCAACTTTATCCAATCTTTTGTACCCATAATTGATTGTACTCTGGAAGGTTCTTTTCTTTTCTTTTTTTTTTTTTGTTTCCCATTCAAATTTCTTTTTTATTTCTTATAGCATAACTGTGTACATTAATGCAATCATAGGGTACAGTGTGCTGTTTTCATATACATTTTGAAATACTCTCATCAAACTGGTTAACATAACCTTCATGTCATTTTCTTATTGGGTGGTGTCATCTCTATGGTTTATCTTACAAGGGTACAAGTGAAGGTCCTTTTCTTAAGTGAGCCTTGGATCACTTCTACAGTGCATTTGTCTCAGACATTTGAGAAAGTTAGGGTTATCTTTTTAAGTCATCCCTAGCTGGCCTGCACACTGCTTTTAACAAGTCTTCCTGGATAATGGAACCAAATGAGGCATGAAAACTGGTACTTTCATAACCAATGTCAATGGCATCATCCCTCCTTTTCACAGAGGGCTTATTCTCTCACTTTAAAAAACAGTAAAAAATATATGAATATGTATATCTTTTCTCTTATGGTTGGCTGAGCCCCTGGATATTGTATATGTATGTTTAGATTTATGTATAAATATTAAAAAATAACTCTTAGTCAAATTGAACTCAGTACTTGGGAAGCCAGAATTGCTATGAACCACGGCATCAGATACAAGCTTACTTATTATCTTTTCACCTTTTAAAGGCCAAGAAAATGTTCAGTCCCATCTCTATATAGCTTATTAAATATTTAAAGAATAGGATGAGAAGAAACATCTATATTTCTCAAACCCATCATCATTCCTTTTTTTTAATGCGTGTACAGAAAATCACAGAGAATCAAGTAGTTCAGAGACTCTTTTGTAATCCCTTTGTACGACACCTGACTGCCAACTGATATTTCATCAGTCACTTCTCTATCTCCCTAACTGTCCTGCCCACCACCCAATCTGGGTATGTTAGATTATGTTTGATAGAAACCTCAGCTTCAAGAAAGTTAGGATAGATGTCTCCATGTACATAGAAAAGATGGTATGATTAAATAGTTCAAGGATAAAACCAGAAGAAATTACATTTTCCCATGCAGTAATTACCTCATCTGAGCTCACAGTGGTTCCACTTTAAGAAAGACAGCCAGTGATATTATGAGTGTGTTAAGAATTTTCAAAAGGTTGTTACTTTACACTGAAGTAATTCCCCTTCATATAAGATACTGTGAGTTCCCTGGCAAATAGAAAAAACAAAGCCTCTTTTGACTCCTCCATAAAAATCTCTTCAATCCATTATCTTTTCAGTCTCGTGTCTTAACCAACCCTTTCCCAAACAATTGGAATGATGCAGCAGATTGCTAGAGCCGGTGAGAGGAATACTGAAACTCACACCCTGCTTAGTATTTGTAAATTGTATATGTTCTTGATTGGGAGCTTCAGTATAAGGAAAGAATCATGTTGTAGGGTAGTTTCATAGCACTTAAAAAAATCATCTCAAAAACTTGTTAAATTTCTGCAGTATATGTATTTTAGCAAACACTGAATATACATAGGGAATTCCAAAGTCAAGTCATTACAAGGCAAAACAAGTCAGCCTTTCTGTTCAGAATACCTCCAGAAACTCCAAACAGAGTTGAAGGCCAAAATCTTACCAGAAACATGCATATATTTCAAGTTTTATCATGAATTAGAATTGGTAATTTCCAGTAAATCTGTATGGAAATTCATGCTATGAGTTTATGAGGCTATGAGGACACATATACTTGGAAACTAAGCACAGTCAGGTCACAAGGTTTCAACCAACTTCACAATAATTTTTCAAGTACTCACACCTTGACTTGCTGCTAATGTATCCTTCCAATGTATATTTTTAATTTTTTAAAAAGGGTATCCTTACTTTTCCTTCTTTATTACATAAAAGATATATACTATTGTATTGTTATTGACCTGGTTCAGATATTTGTTGCCTCCAAATCTCATGTTGAAATTTGAACTCCAATGTTGGAAGTGGGCCCTCGTGGAAGATATTGGGGTTATGGGGGTGGATCCCTCATGAGTGATTTAGTGCCATCCTCAGTGAGTGAGCTCTCTCTCTATGAGTTCCCACAAGGCAGATCATTAAAGAGCCTAGCACCTCCCTCCCCTCTTTCTCTCTCTCCTTTGCCATGCGGTTTCCTCACACCAGCTCCCTCTTCCCCTTTTGCCCTGATGGGAAGCTTCCCAAGGCCATCACCAGAAACAGATGCTGGCATCATGTTCCTTGTGAAGTCTGCAAAACTGCGGGAGCCAAATAAACTTCTCCTTTTTATAAATTAACCAGGCTCAGGCATTTCTTTATAGCAATACAAACACACTAAGACCATTATCCACTGCTGCATAACCCATTAGAGCAAAACTTAGTAACTTAAAACAATAAACCTGTATCTCCCAGTTTCTGTGGGTCTGAAATTCAGGCACGACTCAGCGAGGTGGGTCCTCTGCCACAGGATCTCACTAGAATAGCACTGTCAGTCATGGGGCTACTATAAGGTGTCAGCCCAAGCTGCAGTCATCTCGCCATTCAACTGCAGTAGTGTCCACCTGCGAGCTCACACACGGTTCTGGCATTACTCAGCTTCTCAGGAGCTCCTGAGCTGAGAACCTCACTTCCTTGCCTCCCGTGTAGACGCTGCCAAGGTAGCCCTCTCTTTCTAAGCAAGCACAGAATACAATCTAGGGAGCAGGAATACCAGCAGGACAGAAGTCCAATCTTTTTGACCGAACTATGAAAATAACATCCCATTACTTTTGCAGTAATCTATTTATGAGAAGCAAGTCATGAATCTAGCTCTACCCAAGGAAAGGGGATAACACGGGCCATAAATGCCAAACTCAGGAATCACTGGAAACTATGTCAGAAGCTGCCTGCTACAACTACATATACTTTCTGCACCTATTTTTTTCACATGCAAATAAATTGCAGAAATTGCTTCTCCCAGTTCATAGAGACTTCTTCATGACTGCACAGTGTGTTGTGTGTTGCATCACATTCAAACTATTTTTTATGGTTGAGCATTTAAATTACACCCCACATTTCATTACCACAGTGACATAATCGAAAATGCTCTACAGTTACTATTTTATGTTTACATAGAAGCACCTCCAAAATAAATCCTTCAAATTGTTTTATACACACACACATTTAATTTTATTAAATATTGCCAAATTCCTTTCTGGGAGTTATAATATTTGGGCCTTCACACTAATAATGTGTGAGAATGTCTGTTTCCCCACAGCATCACCAACAATATATATTGTTAAAGTTTTACATTTTTGCCAATTGGAAAGGTAAAAATGGACTTTCCATCTTTTCCCATATCTGAGGTTTATTTGATCTCTTTTTCTGTGAACTGTTTTATGTATTTTGCTCACTTTTTTCTATCATGTTTTGACCTTTTTCCCCCTCAGTTTTCACAAGCCTCTTCATAAAGTAAATTTGTCTTTTATCTGTTATATAAGTTGTAAATATTTTCCCCTAACTGGTAATTTGTTTTTTACTTTGTCGATGATTTTTCCCATGCAGAAGTTTTATATAGTCAAATTTATCCATCTTTTGTCTTATTACTTCCGAATTTTGAGTCATAACTAGAAGGCCTTTCTCACACCAAAATTACAGAGGAATCCACTAATATCATCTTCTGGTACTTTAATAGTTTAATTTCTTACATTGAAGTCTTTGATCCATTTGCAATTTATTCTAGTGTTTTACATAAAGCATAGATCTAATTTTATTGTTTTTGAAATGGCTAGATTTCTCAACACCATTTATTTTAAAAGTCCATCTTTTCCTTGGAGAATTTAGATATCATCTTTATTAGATACTAAATTTCAACATGCAGTAGAGGATATTCCTGGAACTTCCATTGGACTACTTAAGCACATGCTAGTACAAAAGTGCTTTAATTATAGTTTTTACAGCACATTTTAACATCCCCCTCTTTGCTATTTTTTTGAGGGCTTTCCTATTTCCTTCTTCATGACTTTTTCTCATCAACTTTCTTAAAAACTTCTCTGACCTCAGAAAAAAACACCCCACTGCTATTGTTATGAGGATTGTGGATTCTCTCTAATATGTGAAGAACTGACATCTCTGTGATGTGAAGTTGTCTTATACAAGCACAATGATTGGTATTTCACTTACTCAAAAGTTCAAAGTTTTACCTCATACCTTTCCTTCACGTTCATTAAGATTGTTCCTATTTTATCTTTTTATGCTACCATTGAACATAGATTTTTATCTTTCGTAAAAACTTCTAACCCAAACACCTCAGATATTAATTTGTGCATCTTACATCTTATTGCAATGCATCAATATATTCAACGCCACATGGGTATTATAGTATGCCTATCCCTACTCTGAGGACATGGGAATTTGAAAGATTTCAAGGCCACCCAAAATTTACAGCCGACTTAAATGCTAAACGTTCTAATACTTTCACAAGTCTTGTTAAAGAATTCATTACTGCTAGCTTTAGAGGTAAAGAAAGTTTAATGAGTAGAGTATGTTTTGAAATGTTCCAATTAAATCCTGCAAAGAAAAGAAAATGGTGGTTTGCTACACATCTTAAATCAGTTTTTCTTAAAACTGACTTAATAATTTAAATAATAATATTTTTAAATGACAGAATAAATCATATATGTTTCAGATAGTGCAATGCCAAGTTGACTATTATCTCAGATGTCATATTGAAAGAAATAAAGTTTATACATAGTGAGAGAGCAAATAGATGAATAACACTAATAGGCAGGAGGCCATTTATCCATTAGAGTAATGAATGCCACCTCCTATTCATTTGGTCAGGAAGAAAAATCTAAGCAGTTTCCGCCCACAAACATCAATATTTCCAGCTGATAGATGAAATCAAATCACAAAAGCAAGCAAATTTTATTGATGGTTTTCCCTTAAACTACAAAATCTGCTTTCTTCCAGGCAGTGAAATAATAACAAAGAATATCAGAATCAAATTCTTCAATCACCAATAGGAACTCTCTGAAACGTAAATGCAAATGAAGACCCATGTGTATGATGTACTTGGAACTTACATAGTTAAAATGAGATCACCTTAATACTGCTATTTTTAGTCCAAATACATAAGCCAAAGAACACTAAAAACAAATCAATTAAGTTGTCAGAGAATTTCTTCCACTCTGTCCCTGTAATGTGAAAACTATGCTATGTAAAATTGCTGAGGTTAAAATTGCAACACCACTTTAGAAAGAATGTAATGTTTTAATGTACATTAAAAGGAAAAGTTTTACTTGAAGTCCACGTCCTTGAGTTCTTTATATAAACAGGATTTGAATGTGGTTAATGAGAAAGAAAAAAACCCTGGATTTATAATAAGTAGAATTATACCTCATTTTCTTCACTTAAAAAAATCAAATTACAAAGATGCTTTCCTCTTCGCCTAATTCCACATTTACCTTCCACTTTTGTATTTAACAATCATCACCAAAGCATTTCATCCCACCTCCCTGAAAAGCACTTTAATCCCAACATATTTATTTATTTTCTCTATAGTAATAACCTCACTTTTCTTTTCTTGAGAGTATTTAAGAAGTGACAGTGGATGAGGCTTTTGACATTTGGTGGAATTTGGCCACGGCCTCATTGAACTTCACTGAACTCCATCAAGTCCATTTTTAAATAAATAAGGTGAAGTAGCCTCGCATAACTCAAAAAAACAAGTTCTTACCATTGTTGATGTTTTACAGGTCCCAGTGCATTCAAGTGCAGTTTTTAGAACAGTCCAGCACCAGAAGCAGTTTTTACATAAAAATTAAAAATGATTCTATAAAACCAGAGAAAAAAATCCCTGAACTTTAAAAATTATTAAGAACACATGCTTTTTAAAAGATAAGGAGAAACGAATTGATAGCACTCGTGGAAGATAAAGCTTTCCATCTGTTCTCTTTTGCAGCCAACCAACCTACCCCTGTTATGGGAGACCTGTTATTCCAAAATTTTGAACAGTCCTTCCCTCCACCCCATAATCAGAAGCCTGCACAACAGTGAAAAACATATCTGAAAAACAGGCCTCTTTTCATTTACCGCTGTTTACTCTTGAATGCATTTCACAGCTTGAATAAGTCTTTGTTTTACCAACTCTAGCCCACAAAAAGCTTACTTGTCAACCCACATAGAAAATAACTCAAATTGCTTCTTTACAACTCAAGATTACAGAGTTGTGGCAGCCCTTTCATCCGCAGTACCTTAGCAATGCCAATTTATTTTTGACTTTCACATTTTAAAGCATCCAAATCAGATGGTTTGGTGACTCACAATAAAAATTCCTAGTAAGCATCAAAAAAAATACAAATCAAAAACTGGCTCTTTATCATCAAGGTCGTGCAGAAAAATGTAAGAGTAACCAACTGCTCAATGAGTAAGTGCATTTACATTAAAGGTTAATGTATTCTGTCTTGCAGTTCAAGAATAAACCATCTGGTTTCAAATGCAGCGTTGAAATGAGTCTATAAAAGGTAAGAATTCTTGAAAACAGATAGCTCAGAAATACAACATCCAGCGATTTCCAATATATCACCATTTCTTTGTGGGGAGAGAAAAGCTTTACAACTTGCATCCAAACCTACCAAGTGAACACCTGCCCTCTACACATACATCATTGACACATACTGAAGAAGGCGTTGCTGTTTCTAGATTTCATTTTACCAGGAGTAATTGTTGTTTTAATGTCAATACGGCAGTCAGTTATACTTATGTGTCCCCCAAGAAAAAAATTACATTCCTAGCCTTTTTTTCTCCCTCTCCCCATGAACATCTCTCCCCCTGGGCCTCTCCTCACACAGGATGTAACAAGAGATTAGAACCCTGGACTCACCTCCTTGGCATCCCTGAGAAGCTTAGCCATTTTTCAACTCATCAGCAATTGCTGGCTGTCTTCCAGTAAGTCTAAATGATTATTTCCCAAATGGAATAAACCGCCTTTTTAAGCTCATAGAAACCCACCAAATAACTTTAAGCAAGATCCAAAAGTAAAGTTTAAACAAAATCTTTGGGTCCCCAAAACTCCATTGTGTAAGTCATCTATCACAATATAGCAAAGCATCCCAAAATGTAGTTCCTTAAAACAATAGTAATTTATTATTTCTCACAATTCTAAGGTAGAATTGGTGACTGGTGGCTGTTCTGCTCTTAGCAATGTTGGCTGGAGGAATCATGTAGCCACGTTTATTTAGGATATGAGCTGGACTGGAAGCTTCAAGAAGACATTACCAGGGTGGCACCTGCGACTCAAAGGAGTAGGGTGCCGGCCCCCTATACCAGAAGTGGCAGGTTCAAACCCAGCCCCAGCCAAAACCTGCAAAAAAAAAAAAAAGACTTCACCCATGTGGCTGAGATCTTGGTGCTGATTGTCAGGTGGGTGCCTCAGTTTTTCGCCCTGTGCTCTGCTCTCTGCATGATGAATTACATTCTAGGGCCTCTCCACAGAGTTCTTTATCCCACAAGATGTGCTGAACTTCTTGACATCATGGCGGCAGCTATGTTCCAAGGTAACAAAATCAAAAGCTGCCACTTCTCTTTAAACCAGGCTCAGAACTGGCTCAATGCTACTTTATTGTCTATTGTGTTCTATTAATCAAAGTAAATCACAAGGCCAGATCAGATTAAAGGGGAAGGGAATAAATTCAACTATTTGACAGGAGGAGAAGAATGCAAATGCAAGAAATGGAAGAATTGGTGGGCAGCATCTACCCTATCCTAAGCACAATTCAAGTGCAACTTTATATTAAAACAGAGAAAAGCTTTCCTTACCTAATAGGATACCCAAGATTTGTTTGTTAACTCTTCACTGCCATAAGAAACAGATATTAAATGATAGATGAAAAACATGGCAAGAAAGGCTACTTTTATTTAACGCTGTGATAAGGGACAGCATATAACATGCTCTCTTTATTCTTACTCAGTTCTGTAGTTACTAAAAATACCACTCACTATAACATTAATGAAAGTTTTGCTACACCAGACCTTTCCCAGCTTGACTTACTTTCAACAGCAATCACCCATATCCTGTTACAGTAAACACAGAGGCCCAGAACTTAGAACAGGTTTTATGTGAAGGATCAGAACATCTTCCCAAGATTCACAAACTAGATAGGAGTATCTATCATTCCATCACCGGTAGCTGTGTTAATGCTTAGTTAATATTTACATTGTTCTCTATTTCCAAAAAATTGTCTAAGATTTATCAGAGCATAGGCATCTTTGGAAAGAAAATGATGTTATAATATTAACTCCTGGTTTTGAGCACCACCTGAACTATATAAAGTATTAAGTTAGCAATTCCCCCCAATAGCCTCCTCTTTGATTGCCAGGAAATTGAAGGGAGAGTAGATTGAAACAAAATAAAGGCCCCCAGGAGAGAGAAGAATAAGAAGTGTTACATGATTTTGCTGTACTCTAAATTCCTGACTAGCCTTAATAGCCTTTCTCTCTGAAAGAAGCACCAGGAACAAAGCTCAAAACACAAAGCAAAGAAGCTGTGAGAAGCTGTCACTGTTGCTCTACTACTCACTCATTCATCATTCATTACCCAAATATTTATTAGTACCTACCATGTACCAGGAGCTTTTAGCATCTTGAGATACATAGAAAAGCAAAGTGAGCAAAGGTCCCTGCACACATGAGGCTCACAGACCAACAGTTAGAGACAGACAATAAAAAGCATGATTAATAAGTTAATTACATAGTGTGTTAGAAGGTGATGAATGCTATATTTAAAAAGAGAAAATAGAGTAAAATAAGGAAAATCTGGAGAGCTGGATGATTAGGCATGGGGAAGGGAGCTGCATTTTAAATAGTGTGCTCTAAAAACATAGGACTTACACTATTTGGGAAAAGACTCAAGAAATCATGGCATTAACAAATAGGATATGTAGAGGAAGAGTGTCCTAGACAAGATAAAAGGCTGGGACAGGAGAAAGTATACTTGTGTGTTTGGAATAAAAAAGAAAGGAGAAAGAGAAGCTGGAGGTAATATACTTTTAAGAGAAGTAGCAGAGGTGAGATCATATAGGGCCTTAAAGCCACTGAATTAATTTGACTTTCTCTTAATAGAAATGAGAACTATTTCAAGGTTTTTGGGAAAAGAATACCATAATCTGACCCAATTTTTTAAAAAAATCACTCCAGCTGGTCTCCTGGAACTAGACCATTGAAGGGGTCAGGATGCAAGGGACAATGGTGGGAGGAGAAAGACAAGTCCAGTTAGGATGCTCCGTTATCCAACCAAGAGTTGATGATGATGATTTGGACCAGGGTAGCAGAACAGAGGTACCAAAAAGTGGCTGGATTCTATATCTATTTTGAAACTATAGTCAACATGATTTCATAATTGAGTAGGTAAAGGAAAGGAGTAAAGGATGAACCCATTTTTTGTTTACTAGCTGGAAGGATGGAGATGCCATCAAATGAGACAAAGACTGATGATGGAACAAGGTGGGATGGGGAGAGTTCCAGACAGGTCTGGTATGAGATGTCTGTTAGGCACCCAGGTGGAGAGGTCAAGTCATCAGCAGACACACTTACACCTGTAAGTCAGACTAGAGCTCTGGGCATGGGATTTCCTGACATGGTAGCCTATAAGCTGTGAGACTGGATGTGTCACCACAGAGTGAAGGTGCTGGGATACTACAATAATCAGAGCATAGAGGAAAAAGAACATCCATTGATGAGACTAAGAAGAACTGTCCAGTGCAATGGGATGAAAATTATGACGTCCCACAAACCATCTGAGGAAAAGGTATCAAGGAAGAGAGTGTGAGATCTGTGGCTCTGCAAGGTAATAAGATGAAGACTGAAAATCAAAACAACACAAACAACACCCCCCAAAAATCACACTGTTTCCCAAGCACAATGCTAAACTGCCCTGTGAGACAATGCCTAATCATTCCCTAATAACCGTATGAATTTAAATTTTCTAGTCCCATCTTCTTCCACTTAAGGCTAAGGGCAAAACTATTAAGTAAACTGATTTTCTGTCAGACATGAGTGAAAATGTTATTTTTTGATTCCCAAAATCAATATAGCATGACCATAATGCCTTATGCTTAGTTACCTCAATAACAACATTTCCTACGGGGCAGGATGCAGTCTGATAAGATCAGACCCAAGGTGCCAGTATCCATCTAGTTGAAGTGTTCTTTTCCCTTAGTCTTCTTATCTACAGAAAATGATCTGAGTGAGAAAAAGAGAAAGAGAGAGAGAGAGTTCAAGTCAAAAGTTAATCATTATTTGAAGAGCAACATCCTAACGGTTAAAAAAAATGCACAGAGAAAAACAATTGAAACACTGTCTTAATTTCTTAACTTTAAGTATCATTTTCCCCAAATTATATAACAAGGTATTATAAATCCAAATGAAGAATTTGCATAAGGAATAACATACTCTCCAAAAAAAAAAATTCTACCTACTATCTGACATCCATGCATTGCATATGGTAAGTAAAGCAAACTGTTACAAACGATACTATAATAGTTATAAGGCTATAAGGATGGACTCTTAAAATGCCATAGCAACGTATAATACTTTTCCCAGGATAGGATATTAAGAAAGAAAGAGATCAAAAATGATAAAAATCTCTAGTATTTTATCAGGCTTCCCTTGATACCACTATATTCAACAAAGCCATCTCACTATTATATTTTCATTCATCTTCCAGTGACAAGAATAAAAAAGTGTTCATTATGCTACACAATTGATATATCTCTAAAGAAACTCATTGTAAAAATAGAACTGTGTTTTGCCTCTGATTGAGATTATGACTTCAGAGTTCTGCTCACACTAAAGCAAGATAGCTTACATAATTATTTTTCAAAATGAACAAAACTAAATCAATAATGAGATACGCACTGCAGACCAGTGTGTGTCAGGCAGCACTGCGGGCACTGTGAATTATACCAGGGCCCCCGCATACAGCAGGTATGATTTCTGTGAGAAGTTAAAAACACAGGGGTCTTAAAGGTCATAATAAAGAGCTGGGCAAGATTATTGCCAAGTACATGGTATAGAAAATAAGCTTACAGAGCCTAAAGGCTACAAAAAGTGGTTCACAGGAGATGTGATCTAAGTAACTTCCAAAGGCAGTGGGTCTTCCCCAGCTCTTTACAGAACAAGCAGGAATTGAGCCTAGAAGACAATGTTAGAGCATAGAGCATAGAACACAGGATGACTTCCTTGTTCTAGGTCAATGATGGATAAGACCGGCTGAAGTGGAAAATTTAAATAAGAAGATAATAATTGAAAAGAGAAGGAAGCTAATAGCTTTGTGCCAAGGACGGTGCCAATGCCCTCTCCTTCCTCTTTTGTTCTCCTGCCACTCCTTGAGCTAACCTCTCCCCAGCCTTGAATTACATATGGCCTTGGGAGTCAAACAGACTTGAATCCCAATTGTACATGTCAATGCCTCTATGTCCTATGAAAAAGTTATTTGAATATGTGGACCTTGGTTTCCTTACCTGTAAATGGTGATAACCAGATGTACTAAAAGTATCTTACTTTTTACAATAACAATAATAATAATAATATCTAGTATTGTACTAAGCACCATGTTCAGATTATTTGCTTGGTCACATCATCCCCACCTACCATTGGGATGTGTATTAGCATACACTTTGTGCAGATGAAGAAACTAATACATACAGGTCAAATTACTTGCCACAAATCACTTATATAAAAATTGGCAAAGCCAGGATAGATCAGAGATTTTGCTGACCCACCAGTCCCCATACTTAGACATTCTCATACACTAGCGATAATAAAAGTAAAACATTAGCATGATGGCTGCAGATACAGTTGCTATTAACTTTATTACTCTCCAAAATTTCATCAGTTAGTCCTTGCATATGATTTTTTGTTTTTTTGTGTTATTGTTACTATTTTAGATGACAAAATTTAAATCTAGAGTTTTTTTTTGTAATTCATCCCATGTGACACGATCGTTCACTGACAGAAGAGATTAGATTGGAATCTGGTTAAGAAGATTCTTAAATTTCTAACTGAGAAAATGACATGAAGGCTGTGTTGATCAGTTTGATGGAAGTATTTCAGATTGCATGTGAAAACCCCACACTGTACCCCAGAAGGGCATTAATGTACATAGTTACCATTCAATTAAGTTTAAAAAAAAAAAGTTCCTAAGAGTCTTTTGCTCTTAATACTAATTTTTCCTTGCAAAATTTCCTTGCACTTACTGCAAAAGTATGAAATCCATCTTGTAGTTTCAATTCAGCTACTGCTTCAAATTGTAAAAAATTACTGATAATTTGGGAGAAAACTGTGGGCTGAAAGGAGTAGGGTGCCGGCCCCATATGCCGGAGGTGGTGGGTTCAAACCCAGGCCCAGGCAAAAACTCTAAAAAAAAATTACTGATAATTTTAAAACCTCAGTTTCTTCACCTGAACACTGAGGGGCTTGCAATGCTGAATAGTCACAGCCACTGTATTTCTCAAAAGGTGTAATACTGAAGTTCTGAGGAGACTCAATAAATTCTACCAGTTTTCTCAGACAAATTTGGGACAAATTAAGGACAAGAAAAAGAATCAGGCTGGGCATGGTGGTTCATGCCTATAATCCCAAAACTTTGGGAGGTAGATCTCTTGAGTTCAGGAGTTCCAGACCATCCTGGGCAACATGGAAAGCCCCCATCTCTCTCTCTCTCTCTCTCTCTTGTAGAGACATAGTCTCACGTTATTGCCCTCAGTAGAGTGCCGTGGCATCACACAGCTCACAGCAACCTCCAACTCCTGGGTTTAGGCGATCCTCTTGCCTCAGTCTCCCAAAAAAGCCCCCATCTCTAAAAAAAGTATTTTAAAATAAAATAATCAGCTTATGGAGGCTTCTGTCTAAGAATAAGGATTCTCTTTAACTCCGAGTACTGATAAAAGTTGGTCTGGGGAGTGGGTGGATTGAGGCCGACTTCATCTACCTTTCTTCACGCAGCCGTGGACTGAGCAGGTCCCCGCTACCTACGGGTTTATGCCTAAGCTCACATCCTGCCCCAGAGCAGCAAAGGGCCGCTCTCTGTAGACAGAGAAAGGGCAGCATCCTTAGCTGAGTGTGCCACGTTATTCTGCCCACATTTCTTAGCAGCTAAGTCACTCTTCCTGGGGCAGTGGAGGAGAACAAGGGGTACAGTACAGCCAGGACTGTTTGGACCAAAAATCTCTCCCAGGAAATCAGGAATAGGGAAGAAATGTTTTCCTTCAAAAATTAAACTCTGATTCATGCAATAGCCACTGTGAGGAAGGAGGTCTTGGGTTTAAGGCAGACCAGTGGGTAAATCTCATTTATATAAAGCAGTCTTTTGCATGGGAGCTAAATCTTTTTTTCTTTCCCATAATCACCGAGGCTCAGATGGAATAAGGATACGTCAGAGGTACCAGAAGTTGGGTTTAGTATCTGACAAAATCCCCCTATCCGGGAAGAAAGGGGGTCCTAAGAGAGAAGGTGGGACAAGTTTTCAAAGAGGAAGAGCTAGACATCGATGAGGACGGACTGAGTTCACAAGGGCAGGTAGGTGTCTGCTGACTTCGTGGGTGTGAAAAACCACGTAGCTGGGTGGCGGGAAACAGGTGCTGCCGGAGCTCCGGTTTCCATCCTGCACCTACTAGCTAGGGGTCCTTCCACGAGTTAGTCAACATCTCAGCATCTTTGAGAGTCATTTTTCTCGTTGCCAAAATGTATCTGGTTACAGGTTTTACCACATAAGTTAATACGCACCACACACTTGGATGACTGCCTGGCATGCCCAGGAGGCTGTGTCAGCTGGGATTTGTCCTGGTGGTATTTGCTTCACAGCAACTGCTCTGAGCCCCTTCCTGCTTTTAAAACAAGCTAGAAGTCTTCAGAAGGCAAAGAGAATGGCTGAGTATAAAAAGCAACACAAGCAACACTGTTGGTGGGAATGAAATTAATATAGCCATTATGGAGAACAGTTGAAGGTTCCTCAAAAATCCAACAATAGAAACACCATGTAATCCAACAATCCCAGGACTTGGTATCTATTTGAAGGAAATACTGATAAAACCAGTATGTCGAAGAGATACCTGTACACCCCTGTTTATTGCAACACTATTCACAGTAGCCAAGATATGGAATTAATCTAAGTTTCTAACATTGCATGAATGGACAAAGAAAATGTAGTCCATTACACGATGAAACAGCCACCCACAAGAGCAAAATTCCATTATTTGAGGCAAGATGGATGAGCTTGGAGAGCTTTATGTTAAGCAAAACAAGCCAGGCTCAGAGACATAAATACTGAACGTTCTCACTTGTCTGTGGGAGCTTGATCTCACAGAAGCAGAGAGGAGAATATTGTTACAGGAGTCTGGGGAGCCTGGAGTTGGTTACTGGATACACAGTACAGCAGGAACAAACTCTCCTGTTTTAAATGTGCTCACCCCGCCTATCACACATGGAGATCATAGCAGATAGCTTTGCCTTTTTTTACTTTAATGTCTCAAACAAGGGCCTTTTCCTCCATCTACTTTGAGTATATTGAATCCACAAAGTTCCACAGATGGTGTGGCCTTACCTTTCTTCACCAATTTTCATACTTAAATGGAAGAAAGAGTGGCTTTACCTACAGCAAGAGTTTAGTCTGCTCTGCGTCAATTTTTACTGCTTCTCTCAATGAAGTCTAGCCAGAAATTGGGAGTTACTGTTAATGTCAACTCTTAGAAATTTCAGTGGCACCGAGGAAGTGGTTCTTAGTATTTTATGCAATCAATGTTACTGAACATTGAGATTAAAGAAGAATCTCATTTAGGCCGGTCATCTAAGAATTTGTAAAATAACCCTTCTAGTACAGCAAAGAGCAATAGAGATAGGTAACCAGGAACAAGAATTCTCTTTTGGTGATGGTGGTAAGAAAGTTCCAGAAATCAAAAAGTTCAGAAACACAGAAGTAGGTGGGAATAGTCTAAGTCAGGGGTTGACAAGCCACCTATTTTATAAATTAAATTTTAGTGGAACACAGTTATGCTGTTTGGCTGCTTTCATATAATAGCCCAAAGGTCAGTAACTGTAACAGAGATCTCTTGCCCTGCAAAGCCTAAGATGTTTACTATTCAGTCCTTTCTATAAAGATTGCCAATCCCAGTTCTCAACTATGTCATGGCCAGTTTCCCACAGAAAAGAGCAAGATAACTGCTCTTGCTTACATATGCATGAATGAGGCAAGGAGATGATGTCTGGTGGTAAAAGAGATTGTTGACAGTGGATGGGGTCTGTAAAGATGGAAGTTGGGTGTTAAGGAAGATGACCACCTTGTCCACAGAGAACACTCTGGAGGATTAAGTAAAGGACACACCACAGCCAAGCAAAGCTAAACACCAGAGTAAACAGTCTAGATTGTACCTGGTAGCAAGAGGGATTGATAGATGTTGCTAGAAGGGAAGGCATGATCAATTTGGAAACTGAGAATGATGTCCCTGATAGAGTAGGAGTGTTTATAAAAAGAGCTGAGTTGGGAATGAGTGTGTGGAAATGGGGCTTATGCACCTCTCTGTCCCAGGTACTTTTGGAGGTGTCCTGCGTCCAGCAAGCACACCGAATTTCTCTCCTTGAGTGAATAAATGTAACAAAGCTACTGCACTAGTTCAGGAGTAAGTCAACGACTGTAGCTCTAGGTAGGTGCTTAGTAGAGATAGAAAGGGGAAGATAATTAGGAAGAAAAAATATAGACCTTGCCTAATGATACTGAAGAACTTTAAAACAGCATGACAAGGCATACAGTGGATCACTAACTCAAAGAAAACATCGGTGGAAGAGATTTGACAGTGTTGACAGGAGGTAGTCAGCTTGGCACTGGTGAAGGCAAATTTTAGATGAGAGCAAAAAGGGCTCAGCAAAAATGTCTATCACTTGGTGGAAAATATAGGGATAGAGAGGGTTTGAGACTAAAATTCTGAGTTTGGAAACCACACAGGTGACACAACATGTCTTGGGTAGGTCATACTTTAAAATCAGATTTCTAATGAAAGCTGTATACCTACTTTCTCTTAAAGTAATTGGGAGATCCCGCCAACACTGCACCCTCTCCCCACAGGAGACTGACAAGTGGGAGCCAAGGAGGGGTTGTTTTCAAGATGGCCAGGGATCCTAGGGTGCAATAGCCCAACCACATTGAAGGCTTCCAAGAAGGGAGGCCCAGGGTCCTTTGCAATTTTATCTTTTTCTTTAGTAGGGACTCCACATCAAGGTCAGAGTGAAAGAGAATGTTCAGCAAAAATTAACATCCGTTCAAGATGACCATAACTCGAGGTATGTACTGTCTTCCTCTGCCCAATAATATTGGATAGGTTGAAGTATAGGTTCATACAAATGTATGAATTGAAGTTTACTTATACTTCTTATTATAGAAGGCAGCTGTATTTTATGGAAGCCTTTGTTATAAGATCACTTTTGATCGTACCTTTCCTTTTTCAGAAGACAGAAGGATGAGGACGCAGTGAATCTACGCCATGCCACTGGCTCTTGCCTGTCTGTGCAGCATGGCGGCCCTGTATCTATCATGCATGCCACACCACTGGCTCTTGCCTGTCTGTGCAGCATGGCAACCCTGTATAATGCATGCCACATCACTGGCTCTTGCCTGTCTGTGCAGCATGGTGGCCCTATATACTATCCCCCCCCTCTCCTTGTCTGTGTGTCTGTTTTGTTTTCTAATAACTATGTCCTACATGCTGTAGTTATACATGTATCTTAAAAACATTTTAAAATAAAGATCTTTGGCTACACATTTATTTTGTTAATAGCATTTTTTTTTAACCAAAGCTACTGTGGTAAAATTACTGTTTTCCTTCCTTATACAAAATGAGCATCTGAAAGAAAGGGTAGTTAAATTAACAGCTGTGTCAGAAGGAGACAACAATATCCTAGTTGTGTATAATCCACATTTCCTGGGATACCAGCTCTTCATTTTAGCCACTATAAGGATCCACAAAAAGCAAAGTAACAACTTCCTCACGGTGTGGTTCAGTAGACTGGGGAACATCGTGATTTGCCCTGACTTTATGAATACCACTTTCTGTTTACTCTGACTCTGTCTCTGAGGTGCTCTAATAATTTTTCAGACAGTATCCAATTAATCTCTAACTACGTAGGTGGCAGCATTTCAGATTAAATTATCTCTCAGTCACTTCCTTATTAAAAAAAGAAAAAAGATGTCAAGCATATGACAAAGCATCTTGTCAAAATGATTTCGCAGTTGAACAAGGCTTGGAAAAGAAGGGGCAAATCACTCCCAGTTGCTCCTGCAGATCCACGCTTTGGAGGGACAGCCACTGAGGTGACGTGGGCTCAGTCTTGCTGAGAAGTACAATAGTGAACAGCCTCTTCTAGGACTGTGCACAGGAAACGAAGAATCAAAACTGGGAATCCAAGCCAAGTGTGGCTTCTTAATTTAAAAAAAAGCAATAGAAAAGCACTTTGCAATTACGATGAGAATTTATAAGAATGAGTGTTCCTTGATACCTTCTGCACAGGAACTGTCTCCTACTGGATAGCACTCTTGAGTTCATCATAGTCAATAAATCTTTTAATACCTTCCTGTACAGTGAGGTTAGAATAATTAGAATGCAGAAAATGTTGAAAAGAATGTGAAGGAATTTTTTTCCAAAGACCTGAAAAAGTCTGTTAATTATGCTGTGTTAACACTAGTATCCTCAAAAGAGTCCCTTCACCCTTCAAATTGACTTTCAGAGGCAATGAACCCCAAACAAAGAGTGACCCTAAGGAGATTCACTTGGTTCAAACACTGTCGTACATTGTATAAAAGGGATTATGAGGTCAGCAGCAGACAGCATAGTGACCTTCAGGGGTCAGAGGAGAGCGATACTGTAGAATCATAAGAATACAAAAAATTAGCAAGAAAAGGCTTCTGAGAATTTAGTTGCATGAAAACACAAATAAACTAGTTTCCTACATTTTTATATCATATTCTTCTTTTAGTCATTTGACAGATATTTTATGGAAAGTCTACTAATTTCCAACCACTAAGCAGGCACAGGCCATCACAGGTGAATATGAAAGACAGGGTACAAACTAAATGAAATGTATAGGCCGGTGGAGAACAGAGACTCACCAGCCATTGCAACTTGGTGTAATTAGAGAGCTGTACAGTTCAGGGTTACATAGGAGTAATCAGATATGGGATGTTAGAGAAGGTTCCCTGGAAGAAGTGATATTTAATCTGAGATGCTAAGAGTGAGTAGGGATTAGACAGGTGAACTGGAGGTGAAGAACCAAGCAGGGATGAGGAGGGATTCTTAGCAAAAGATTGTGTCGTTTTAGCTGATAAAAGAAACAGCTCTACCAGAATATGTGGCTTTCCAGGCTCAGTGCAGTTACTGTGCAGGGTAGAAACTTGAAACCTGTCTTGATTGGCTTCCAGCCTTCTGGGTGCTTTTTTCCCCTACAGGGCCACAGCGGAACCCATCACAGTTCCATGTCCCTGTGGATAGAGGTTCTAAAAAAAGTCATGCAAAAAAGAGAAATGATAGATTCAATGGTAGTACGAGAAAATGCTTGTTCTATGATCAAGCAGCGGGGCTCACAAAAACACGTGGGTGTCACTGGGCTGTTACTGCCATGCCCCAAAGCCGGAGCAGATGTGCCAGGAGAGGAGAGAGAAGGGACAAACAGAGAAGTTGAGTAAGAACGTGGGCCAGGCTGGCTGGGAGAGCATGAAAGAAGAGAAAATGAAACAACAAAAGTCTTTATAACAGAACAAAGGACACCCTTCAAAACTTGCTTCAAAGAAAAGAACTCCTCGCCAGGTTAATCTTCCTAATGCTATGTTATGTTTGAGGTACACTATGTTCAAAACCCATCAGTGACCACCCTCCCTTCCACAAGGTGTTACCATTCACCATCCCAGCTCATTATTCCCCCCCACAAGTATTCCAGCAGACCAACACATTTCTACACTCCAGTCCTGCCTCCCCGCATATAGAGAGAGTATTCTCGCTCTAACTAGAGTGATCTAGCTTATATCTCAGCCCCCCAAATACTACCCCTACCATCAATATCTGTCCAAATATCACCAGGTCCTACCTTTTTATTCTGAGATGTCCTACTTATTTCTGTGTTTTGTGTAGCAATATTCAATGAAATGTCACTCTTCTTTGTCACAAAAGCTTCAACACATGGCGGGGCGCTGTGGCTCACGCCTGTAATTCTAGCACTTTGGGAGTCCTAGGTGGGGGGAATGCTTGAGCTGAGTAGTTTGAGACCAGCCTGAGCAAGAGTGAGACCCCGTTTCTACTAAAAATAGAAAAATCAGCCAGGTGCGATGGCAGGTACCTGTAGCCCTGGCTACTGGGGAGGCTGAGGCAGGAGGATCTGAGCCCAGAAGTTTGAGGTTGCTATGAGCTAGGATGAGGCCTTCTCCAAAAAAAAAAAAAATGGTTTCACTAATAAAGCTCTTATATTAGTAGATAATATAATGGATAAGATAATTTGGATCATGTTTCTCCCTGATTACTATGTATATGGATGTCTGTGTATATATGTACATGAATACAACATGGATGGTTTGTTCTTAATTATCCCTTAACCAGACTGCACATAATTTTGTCACCTTAAATTCACTTAGGAATTAAATCATCCCATTTTCCTAACTGTTTTGTTGTTCTTCATAGACCTTCCTCTTTTTTTTTTTTTTTTTTTGAGACGGAGCCTCAAGCTATCCCCCTGGGTAGAGTGCCATGGCATCACAGCTCACAGCAACCTCCAACTCCTGGGCTCAAGCGAGTCTCCTACCTCAGCCTCCCGAGTAGCTGGGAGGCGCCCGCCACAGCGCCCGGCCATTTTTTGGTTGCAGCCATCATTGTTGTTTGGCAGGCCCGGGCTGGGGATTCGAACCTGCCACCTTAGGTGTATGTGGCTGGCGCCTAAGCCGATTGAGCCACAGGCGCCGAGCCACAGACCTTCCTCTTAATTGCATATATTTGTCTGGTACTTTGGTGTCCCCAGACAAACACAGACATAAAAATATGTAGATTAACCTTATTCTTGTGAATAAGCCGCATCAACCATTATCTCCTTGTAGCCCCAAACAGTATAGTGTATTACAAACTTATTCAGATGTCTAGTTGAATTCCATACATCAGTAATTGCAGTCTAAGGTTATAAAATCATACCAGTTTATGAATTTCAAAAAAGTGAACACTAACTAGCTAATTAAAATGATTTTTAGATGACTTTTGAAGGGTAGCTTATCATTATTAATTAGTTCTTTGTATGCACTAGCCTGCTTTTTGTACTTTTTGATAATAGACATTGTTTCATTTCCTTATGTTGAATTAGTTTGCATTGAGTTGTCTCTGCCCTTTGCCAGTGATTACATTCATTCTCAATGATGTTTTTATTTTTTGATTACCTATTTCCTTAGATTCTCATAGTATATCATTTTGTAATTATTTATTGAGAACTTTATTTAGTAAACAATTGAGAACAATAATGTTCTCAATAAATGGAAATTGAGTCACTATTTCATATGCTGGTTGGATGGTTACAAGAGTGAGCAAACAAATTAGCAAACACACGCTTACACATATGCCCACACCAACAAATAAAAACAGATAAATAGGTACATATACTGTATATCTAATAGTCATTTTTAATGTTGTATACTGTTATAATTATACACAGTGTTTACATTATCTCAAATTACATCTCTTATAATTTATTTGTACCCGAGTTGATAGAAATAAAAATAGTACTAGTGCCAAGATATGAGCCACAGAATTGCCATTCTAAAACTACATTAAGGTAAGTGATAGAAGATTTCTAAATTTTGATATATATATATACCGTGGAATAATATTCAGCAGTAAGAAAAAATATCTTTTGTGTTTACCCAGATGGAGTTGTAACACATTCTTCTTAGTGAAGTATCTCAGGAATGGAAACAAAAGTATCTAATGTACTCCATCTGAATATAAAACCAATATATAAACAACTACACTCCTTGCAAAAAAGAAAAACACAAGTATAGTCTAGCAATGGGGGAGGGAAGAAGGGAGGAGGGGGGCATTGATGGAATTATACCTAATGTGCACAATAGGACGGTCTTCAGCAGGTCCCCCCCCCAGTGAAGGGCTCAATTCCAACTTGAACTTTGCCTTAGAAATGAAAACCAGGTGACCCAAACATGTGTACCCTCATATTAATCTGAAACTAAAAATAAAAAAGTCAAAGAGCAAAAAAAAAAAAAAGGAAGATTACTCTTGAGCACAAGAAAGGGACAAAGGGTGGTCCACAGAAAGGACATGCCAGCCATTAACTATCTCCCACTGTTTGGGAACCAATAAGCTCAAAGTCACTTCTGCTCCATCTAGCTATGAGGTGGGATTGAGCACAGCAGAGTAAGTGTGTGGAACGCCAAGGCGCTTTTGCTGAAGGTTTGGCTGCTCTCACTTACTGGGGTGTCCCTTCTATTTGTACATGGAACCAATAGAACAAAGCACTTGAGGAGTCTGGCTCCTGGGAACCTGCCATGCGTGGTGTCTCAGGCCTCCTCAGAGACGGTTAGGAAAGTCCTGCCTGGCAGGTGTCACCAGCAGCTGCCTTCTCAGCCCAGGTTGGGGGCCGCAGTCAAGGTCTCAGGCCCCACTGCCTGGGGCGCTCTCCACGTCAGCATTCCTAGCCTCTCCTAGCGCCTGTGCTGAGGGGGATGGGGAGAAAAGGGGGAAACCGGGAAGATCCTTTTTCCAGGATCCTTGCACTCAGTGTCCAGAACATTCCCACCCCCCTCTCACCCTGTCCTGGACAGACTCCCGGATCCATAAAAGGGCTAGAGCCTTCTGTTTGAGGCTCTCTCAACAGTGAGAAAGCCCCACTTGTGCCGTGCTTCACCTGAACTTGACTGTGTGCCAGAAAAGTGGAACAGAGGCGTTGGTATCTCTCAAGTTTTGACCTCTTCCTTATGCCATTAGAGTATAACACATAAAGTGATTAAAGGCCCCATGCTTTCCTTTTTGGCTTGTTTTGATCAACTACTCCAACACCTAAGACTTCAGCTTGCTCACTCCCTCCCAGCTCAGCCCAGTACCTGTCACCACTTTTTTTTTAGCAATAAGTTTTTTTTGTTGTTTTATTGTTGGGTATTCATTAAGGGTAAAGAAACCAGGTTACACTGATTGCATTTGTTAGGTCAAGTTCTTCTTACAATCGTGTCTTGCCCCCAAAAGGTGTGGCACATACCAAGACCCCACCCTCCTCCCTCCTTCTCTCTCTCTGCTCTTCCTTTCCCCCCAACCACTTTTTAATAAGAAAAAGTGCAACAAAGAAATATTTAAACTATGCTATCATAAGTAAGTTATTTTGAAGTCTTGAAAGCACATTCATTAGATTACCTTATAGAATTACCTTATATATATACATACATATATATTTGTAATAGTAAATCTTAAAAGACATATCTGATACCTGGCTGGAAACTCAGCCCCTTGTGATTATTTCTACTAGAAACTATTTTATTTCACTAAATATTTTATAGGAAATAACTTTAATAACAAGTAAAGCCTTTTAGTAATTTTGTACTTTAATACCTGCATTTGTTTTTCTTAGCCAAGTCCTCTACAAAGCAGAGCTGAAGCAAGACCACACCTATGGTGCATTTTGCAAGGGTACATGTCAAATCGATTAAGTGTAGAGTATAAATGTCTTAACACAATAATTAAGAAAGTGAGGTGAAGGCTATGTTAACTGGTCTGATGTACGCATTCCACAATGTATATAAAATCAGCACAGCAGGCTCGGCGCCTGTGGCTCAATCGGCTAAGGCGCCAGCCACGTACACCTAAGGTGGCAGGTTCGAATCCCCCAGCCCGGGCCTGCCAAACAACAATGATGGCTGCAACCAAAAAATAGCCGGGCGTTGTGGCGGGTGCCTGTGGTCCCAGCTACTTGGGAAGCAGAGGCAGGAGACTCACTTGAGCCCAGGAGTTGGAGGTTGCTATGAGCTGTGATGCCATGGCACTCTACCCAGGGGGATGGCTTGAGGCTCCGTC
>CAUYQV010100348.1:0-12223 GCA_963574575.1 Galagoides demidoff | reverse complement strand
AAACTTGCCACTGCCACCTATATGGCAAGTCACCAAGGCCAGGGTTGGGAAAAGTTTTCAATTAGCAATAATCGAGCCCTAGATAAACCTCATCGGCTATGATACTGCCACTGTGCAAAGCTAGAAGACATTTCTCAACATCATACAAAAGACTGGGCTGGAGAAACTGTTGCTATAAGAGGGCGGCATCTGTAGCTCAGTGAGTGGGGTGCTGGCCACATACACTAAGGCTGGCAGGTTCGAACCTGGCCCAGGCCAGCTCAAACAACAATGACAACTGCAACAAAAAAATAGCCAGGTATTGTGGCAGATACCTGTAGTCCCAGCTACTTGGGAGGCTGAGGCAAGAGAATCGCTTGAGCCCAAGAGTTTGAGGTTGCTGTGAGCTGTGACTCCACTGCACTCTACCCAGGGCAACAGCTTGAGACTGTCTCAAAAAAAAACAAAACAAAAAAAATAACTCTTGCTAAAAGAACTGAGCGGACCTAAAGAAGCATCCAATTTGTCCTCCAGGCCTCATCACTTCCTCTTTCATTATGTCTTCCCCTCCTATCTATGTGGTTTTCTTAGTACACACCAAACACCAAAGCCCAGTGCCTTCTTGCTGCTTCTCAGACGTCCAGGGTCCTCCTACCTAGAGAATACCTAGAACAGCCCTGATTTGCAAGGCTCAGCTGAGAGCTTCTCAACACCCTGATCTTTTATCCACTCTTAGGTAAACAATTCTGTAGTCTATAGGCAGATGCTATTAGATGGCTCCATATAATGATAGACGAACAAATTAATTTATCAACATTGGTATTTGATTACCATTTTGAGGTTAAGACTCCTAGGTATTTTGGCATTGTAACAATTCTTAACTAGCTGAACAATGGGTTTCCAACAGTGACATTGGAGGTCATGACCAGAAAGTAGAGAATAAGATATATTGCTCTGGGAAAAAAGATCTTTTGGGTACCTTTCAAAATGTGATATGACAGGTGATTTTCTAAAAGGCAGGAAATACCTTATACTAGCTACTGCAATTTAGCAACTCAGAGACTGCATTCAGTCAACAGACATGTTTTGTTTGAATAGCAGAGAGGATTTCATTTTCAGTGGTTTTAAGCAAGGCATGTATTCCTGTTAACTTTTTAATATCTGCCTTTACTATTATCTTGAATGCTAAGACTAGTTTCTAAAATAGAGCAAAATATTGTTTATTTATGACAAATAATCATGCCAGTTCCTTTTTGTTTCAGTTCTTGCCCCTGGGGCCACTCAATGAGATCCAGATGTCATCCTACATGTAACAGTGTCTACTGTGGACACTGTTTGGACACCCTCCAAAATGAATCTAGTCGTTTTTTCTTTCTTTCTTTGAGACAGAGTCTCACTCTATCACCCTGCATGGAGTATCATGATGTTACCTTAGCTCATAGTAACCTCAAACTGCTGGGTTTAAGCGATTCTCCTGCCTCAGTCTCTCGAGTAGCTGAGACTACAGGTGCCTGCCACATGCCTGGCTAATTTTTTCTATTTTTAGTAGAGACAGGATCTTGCTCAGGCTGGTCTCAAACTCCTGAGCTCAAGCAGTCCACCTGCCTCAGCTTCCCAGAGTGCTAGGATTATAGGCCTAAGTCACTGTGCCCAACTTCTGGCTGATGATCTTAAAAGCATCCACAATGCCAAAAAGAAAGACAAATGCCACGTTCTTATAAGGCCATGCTCCAAAGTCATCGTCTGGTTTCTATCTGTGATGATGAAGCGTGGTTACCTTGGCGAATTTGAAATCATTGATGATCACAGAGCTGGGAAAATTGCTGTGAACCTCACAGGCAGGTTAAGCAAGTGTGGAGTGATCAGCCCCAGGTTTGATGTGCAACTCAAAGATCTAGAAAAATGGCAGAATAATCTGCTCCCATTTCTCCAGTTTTGTTTCATTGTACTGATAACTTCAGCTGGCCTCATGGACCATGAAGAAGCAAGAGGAAAATACACAGGGGGGGGGAAATCGTGAGTTTTTTTTTTTTTCTAGGGCTGTAATACATACTGAAAAATAAAATGCCTCAGTGGAAAAAGAAAAGAATGTGCTAACATCTAGACCTTCAGAAAGAATTGAAATGCACTCAGTTTGTGTGAATGAAGAGTTTATAATAATAACTTTTTGGATTAGAAAGCAAACAAAAAGACAAAGGTAATTTTTTACTACTCCACATTACACAAAGACTAATTTTATCTACCAGAAAATTTATCATCTAAAAGTTGTGTTAGTTTTGTCACAGAAATCCTAGCTGCAGGTTAGGAGTGAGCAAGACAGTCCTTTCCTTGGTTGGACATTTTGTAAGAGATGGAAAAATGCTGAGATCAGGCTCAAAGCCTTTGAGCTGCCTACCTGGATTCAGAGCTCTAAGCACTGGCTGATCAGTCATGTGATCTTGGGCAAGTCACTTAACTTCTCTGTGCTTTGGTTTCATTACCTGTAAAGTGGAGATAGAATAATGTATACCATACAGGAGCCTAGTGAAGCCTAAATGAGTTAATTATGAAAAATGATTAGTCCCATGCCTGATGAATAAGCAGATAAACGTTAGCTGTGTTATTATCTGCTAGATTTCTCAGTGATTTAAAGAGAGTTTATTCTCTAATAGCATGTGGAGAGATGAGAGATTTATAAACTAGCAGGGGCATTATAGCCTTATTTGTTTATCTTGTAATAGAAGTTTGTGTTTCCTCAGCAGGGATTGTCAGTTCTGCTCAGAGGTGTGAGATGTGGTCAGGAAATGCTTTATCATAAGGAAAGACCTTGAACTAGTTTCTACTGCTACCTTGGGCTCATAGTGACTACCAAATAGTGGTAGAGGAAAAAAAATAGAAATTCACAACAGTATGTATTTTCCTATAGACCAATAAAATTCTTGAAAAACGTGCTTACTGCTTTGTATTTTAATGACTGCCAAGGGACAAATCTGTAAGTATCATCAGCTGTGCTTTCTTTGTTTTATGCCCTTTGGTTGCACTTGCTAACTCACACACCGTAACTCCACCCTATTCCTTATCATTCACAGCGGGTTAAGTACATCAGCAGTCTGGGCTTGCTGATTAAAGTCCAGATATAATGATAACAATGCTAATAGGCCAAAAGATGGAGCAGAATTCAATTGGGACGTAGGTGAGGACATTTATTTATACATATATATATATAATATATACATACATACATACATGACTACATATATGTGTACACACACATGCACACCCTTACTTAAAACAACATCAAAAGGCATTACCTTCTGGTTAGGATAGAAATGGTAAAACTACGGAGTGTGGGAAACAAAATGGTTTAGTGTGCTCTTGGCAGAGTCCAAGGGAAAGGATGTCCCTTCCTTCTGATGCACAAAGCTAGTCCTTACAGAGGTTAATTAAGAGTGTGGGAAATCAGGTGAACTGGGTTCAAATCCCAGCCTCATCATTTAACAGCTTTGTAAGCTTGGTAAATTATCATACTTCTGTGTGCCTCATTTTCCTCGTTTGTAAAGTGGGAATCGTATTAGTGGTGACCTCAATAGAGTAGATGTGAAAATTCAGTGAATGCAGATAAGAGCTGTGCAGTGCCAAGGACGGAGAAAGTGCAGGACAAACCGCAGCTAGCATTTTTCTTTGCTCAGCAGCGTCTGGTCACAGTTCCATCCTCCTTCCTCTGGTCCTCAGTCCCACCACACTTCCTGCTCAAGCTCGCTCCATCTTGACGTTCCTGACTTTGACTTTGGCTATTTTGTGGGGTTGATGTTGAGACTTTGACTGCTGGTGTTTGGCAAAATCACCTGCTAGAGCTCCTTGGAGGGTGTGGAACAAACAAATCTGGGGATGGTCACAGAACAATAGGGGACTTCCTGTCACGAGATGGGCGGGAGCCTTTAGCAAGTACTGAGCCACATCTCCTGAATTAAATGGGACCGGGAATCTCTTGAGAATCTTGAATTCTACCTGCAGTTGGGCCTCAGAAACACAGAAACCAATATTAGAGATGACAGGGAGGAGCAGGCGGCCTCCAGATGTCACCAAGAGAATGAAGTTTGGGAGGGTGAACCATTGTGGGCATCAGAGCCAGGCCATTAGTGAGAGTCAGGGTTTCTGGTAAAGTGTGAACCTGAGCTTAACTTGCCACTGACCCCACCCTCATCCCATCCCAATTGTCTTCGCACTTAGTAAGAATAGGTGTAGATAATATGTATCATGTGTAGCCCAACAGCCTCCTTTCAATACATTTGGATGGCTCCCCTGACTGTTGGTTTCTTAAGTTTTGCTTGCTTTAGGTGGAATTGAACATCATATTTCCCAGACTCCCTTCTATCATGGGTGCTGGCAAGTGCCTAAATTTCCTCAAACACATGTGTGTAAGACTTCAGTTGGCAGGGAGCTTGTGTAGCTGCAATTTTGTCACTGCAGGATAGTGGCTGAGATTACCATGTCCTCATTGCATTCTTCCTCTGGCACATGGGCCACCCTCACCTTCTCCCCAGGGGGACAGCCCCATGTGGCTCCTCATGCTCCAGCAACTTGTGAACTAAAAAGATGAACTAATAGAATGCGTTGGCTCTTCAGTTGGAAAAGTCAAAATGCTAAAGGTGGGGTTGGGGGGAACTGGGCTCTAAAGTTGGCATTTGAAGCAGATGAGAAATTTTCCAGAATGTGGGTAAACAATCTCCAACAAGCAGCATCTCATCTGACTTATTAAGAGGTAGATGGTAGCACCATGGCATTGCTTGGGGGTGGAGAGTGGAGGAATCTTCTCTTTTGTTTGATATTGTTGTTCAGGAAGTCAGGGGCTATTTATAGAGAGAGAGAGAGAAAGAGGATATGGCAGGGTTTCAGACCCCTGCCAAGTGACTGGTGTGGTGGGTAGTACTCCAGTTCTGGTGAGAAACAAGAGTGATAATGAACTTGAGCAGACTAACGTTCTAAGGACCAGAACACTCACCATGGGCAATCCTGGAGAGGCTGAGGCTCTGCAAACACAGCGACACTTCAGAGGAGCAAAGCAGAGGCCACATTTAGGTTATCAAGTCTATGTTCCGACCCACCACCCACCATTCAGTGGGAAAAGGGCTGAGAGCCAGTAGATGAGACTGTCATCCGATCAGGTATAAGACTAAGACTAAGTAAATAAAGACATAAGTCAACTTTCTAGAGGTGGGGTTAGCATAGCTTGACTTTCTGGGCTTCTGTTGGACCTTCCTCTTTTTGAGGCTGACTTCCCCCATGGTCACAAGGTGAATTGCAGAAGGAATGGAGCCACGATGCTCCTTCTTCCCATTTGGAGAGAAGGGGCATTTCCCTCAAGTTTCCAACAAACTGTCTCTGACCGGACAAGGAATGGTGGGCAGTAAAGGCTGAGGGACCTTGTGGTCCCAGCTAGAGAGAGGGGTGGGGTTCATTGTACTCAAACTCCCTGACTATTGTACAGTGCAAGAGGGCTAGGATGAGCATTTCAAGAGAAAACTGTGATGTTCAGAAAGAGTTCCTGGACTCTCCTAGGTTTGGTCAGAAATAGCTAGTGGCATAGTCCATTAAATCACCAAATATTAATTATTAATATTATTTCTGTATAAGTCAGAAATCTTCGGAGAACTAGAACTAATAGGTTGTGTATGTAGAGAGGGAAATATTTATTTGAAGGAAGTGATTCCCATTATTATGGAGGCTAGCAAGTCCAAAATCTGTAGGGTGGCCAGCAAGTTGAAGACCCAGGAAGAGTCAACGTTGTTGTTCAAGTTTACAGGCAGACAGATTGAAGACCAGGAAACCGCTGATGTTGCATGTCAAATTTGAAGGTCATCTGTTGGCAGAATTTCTTTGGCTGGATCTTGCAATTGCAGTTTTTGGGCCACTTGTCTCTGTGTGGCCTGAGGAAGGGGGAGGAGCTGGCAAAGAACCAAGTTCCCAGAAGCAGGCCTGATAGCACAAGGAAGGGCCTACACAATTGAATTGCTCCTAACTGCCTCTGGGAGCCAAAACCAAGTTAGCTAGAATCTGCGTCAGATGATGTTGCCTTAGGAAGATTAGGCATCTGAGAGAGAAGAACAGTTAAGGAGGTGAATTGTGCCCTAATCTTGCCCTGCAGGATATGGGGCCAGTTTCTTACTAGGTAAAGAGAAAGCCTCAGGTCCTGCAGCCATCGCTAGATGTGCTCAACCTCATGGGACACAGATTCTTATTACTACCTTCAAATTACCAGCTGCTTAGAAGTTTTATTATAAACTGGTTATTGTAATGATAGCTGTATTGCATTTATTTTATATTTCTTTCAGAAAAAGGGTATGAAATTTTAGAAATAATAATCTTGATGGTAGAAACCACTGTCATTTTCTCTGTTAAAAAAACTGGGGAGGTTTCGAATTAAAGCCTGGAAGTTTAAAGAGTGAGGCAATGAACTTCCTTTTCAGAAGGTGTTAAGTTCTAATCATTACTTCATTATCACTTCAAAAGATTTGTTCTTTCATCTCAGTGGTTTAAAGTGTGTTAACACCTCAGCAGAGAAGAGGAGCTTTTTGTTGAGCTACAATTGTGGTTTTCAGCTAAAACACTCACTATAGCAGTGCTTTAGTTCAAATTTAGGCAATTGGACTCTTCCCAAGTAGAAGATTTTAAAACAAAAGATGAGCTGGACATACAATCTATTTTTAAAAGGGCAAAGATGTAGATTTAAAGATCAATAAATACAGTCTGGTTTATAGCATTGGAAATGAGAAAGAGGTAGGTGTTTTAGGAGTTTAGATTTTCATTGTCCACGATGGTACCCACTTGCTACTTGCGGCCACCGAGCCCTTGTAATGTGGCACATGTAAATAGCAATGAGCTGTGAGTGAGAAGTACTGGATCTGGAAGATCTGGTACTGAAGAAGGAAGTAAAACATTTCATTAATATTTTTTAAATATTATGATATTTTATCATTAATATGATAATTAAATGTTGAATGATCATATTTTGAATACATCGAGTGAAATAAAATATATGACCAAAATTAAGTTCACCTGTTTCTTTATGCCTTCTTACACTTATTTAATACATGGCTAATAGAAAATCGAAAGTTCCTTTATGTGGTTTGCGTTGAAATCATTTTCTCCGCATATCTGTGGTCCCTGTGTTGGTGCCGGGCTCTTCTGCTTCCTCTTGCAGGAGCCTGCCACCTGCCCCCGCATTCATTCTCCCGAGGGCTTTCTGTCATGTGGTCTCACTGGTCAGGTCTCCCTCAGTCAGCATACTGTGCCTAATACTGGCTGTGCCTAACACTGACCACCGTGGGAGTGGTTTTGAGGCTTTGAAATTATATGTTGCTTTAGTTAAAAAGAAAAAAAAAGGAATTTGTTGGAAGGATGTGAGAGTATCTCAGGGACTCTGAAGACTGGGGCTTGGGAAAGGAAGCTGGGACTAGCCCATTGTTTTCCTGTTTCCACGCACGTATTTAAAGAAACCATTGTAGCGTTTCTGAGTTTTCCCAGGAGTCAGTTTCTGCAACCTGCAGAGAATGACACCTGCCATTGCCTGCCTCTGTAATAAATCGAAGGTGTCTAGCTTGGGGCCCTGGTCTAGGACGTGTATCTCATATTTCTTTTAACCTTTCACAGGGCAGCTGGCCTGAGCCCGTGGGGCTCTGTCTCAGCCATGACTTGTGATACAACAGTTATAGTAAGAGGAAGTTATTGTTTGCTTTATGGTTTAGTTGCTTTACTATAACCCATAAATAGCACCGATTTATTTATTTATTATCATTTTGTAGATGTGGTCATAGAGAGGCAGACCAACTGGTGGACTTTACTGAAGTCCCAAGCCGGGTGGCATGGTTCTCTCATCCTGCAGGCTGGACTCGTGACCACGTGCCCAAGACTCCTTCCACAGTGGCGTACTTCCTGGTAGTGTTTGTCATGGGAAACTCCCCTTGGCTCTGACTCCTGAAAAAAAGCCTGTCTTCTAGAATAGCCACAGTCTCTGCTTGCAGTCAAAGGCACTTTGGATTGTAGGCAGAGGAAAGAGGCAAGCTGTGCTAAGAAAATGAATCATAGGTTCAACATTGAGGAAGCAAAGATTTATATCTTGGGGACTTTTCAGGAAGACTATTATTTTTTGACTGTAAAAACAAATAAGTGGAGGAAGGGCAGAAAGCACCCTCCTAGCTTTTCATTTTCCCTTCTCTCTTTTGATGCACGTTCTTCCTGTTACAGTTTTCACTTGCCATATTTCTTACTAGTTTTAGAAACTTTCTGTTCAACATATTCATTGGTTAAAAATTATTTTATTCCTTAAAATTGTATTTTTGCTCTCTATACCATATCCATAATTGCTGAACTGACTACCTCTGTACAGGGAGCTGGGACCTATGTGTTAGAGTGTATATTTTCAAAAAAATTTTTCCTGCTAATAGTACCCATTCAGGTGTGGCCTTACTTGGACAAATCCCAGCAGGGTTCATTGCTTTTTCTCTTCCTTTTCTGCTTGACTATTCTTTTTCTTCTCCAGCTCTCCATCCATCTGCAAAAAAAAAAAAAAAAAAAGCTGATGAAAGGTGTGCTTATCTCTTTGACAGGAAGGAAATGGTAAAGTGTCTTCTTCTCAGTAGAAAGACAGGTGAGTCATGCTTACAGAGTATCCTTTTCTGTCTAAGCACATTTACCAAACATTTTGACAAGTTGGTTTTTTTTTTTTTCCTGTTGCCCTAACTTGAGTATAATGGCATCACCACAGCTCACTGCAACCTCAAACTTCTGGGCTCAAGCTATCCTGCTGCCTTAGCCTCCCAAGTAGCTGGGACTACAGGCACCTGCCACCATGCCTGGCTAATTTCTCTATTTTTCATAGAGATGGGATCCCTCTCTTGCTCAGGCTGGTGCTGAATTCCTGGTCTCAAACAATCCTCTTGCTTCAGCTTCCTAAAGTAGAAGGATCACAGGCAGGAGCCACCCTGCCCAGACCACTAAACATTTCCTTGCCAACCTGTCAGTGCTTTTATGGGTGTTTACTATTATCTGTGAGAATCTGGAGGACTAGTTAGTATACTTAAAAAAAGAAGTTGGTTGTTTGCTATGGTAGGATGAATTAAGTTCTCAACCAAGAGAGTAGATTAATTGGGCAATGTTATGTTTGGGGTTATGTTATGATGACTTCCACATTCTGTAAAATATCCAATTTTGCTTCTTTTTGGGAAGAGAGCTCTAATACTTAAAATAAATTTTAGTGAATTATAAACACAGAAAAGAGCACATACTGTAAGTGAATATTATTCATTTTCAAAAACTAAATATGCCTAAGTGGCCAGTACCCCCAAGTCCTTCTCGTGTTTCCGGCCCCCTAACCCTAGAGGAACCCTGTCCTCACTTCTAACAGCAGACTGATTGTGCCTGCTTTTGTACCTTGAGTAAGTATAATAGTGTAATTGTACTATATTTACTCTTTTCTGCCTAGATTCTTTAGATAGCTATCAATGGTTTAAATTCTTTTTTTTAAGACAGTGTCTCATTCTGTTGCCATGATCTCAGCTTAGTTCATGGCAACCTCAAACTCCTGAGTTCAAGCGATCCTCCTGCCCCAGCCTCCTGAGCAGCTGGGAATACAGGTGCCTGCTGCCATGCCTGGTTAATTTTTCTGTTTTTAGTAGAGATGGAGTGTCACTCTTGCTCAGGCTGGTCTCGAACTCCTGAGCTCCAGGGATCTTCCTGCCTCAGCCTCTCAGAGTGCTAAGATTACAGGCATGAGTCACTGTGCCTGGCTTAAAAATGTTTTTTTGATGTTATTTTCAACTCATTTTAATTCTAGAAAGCTTAGAATGTACAGAGAAATGTTTAAAAAAAAACCGAAAACTAATAGGCATAATTTTATCACTTATAGGGAACGGCTATTAAGATGTTTGATTATTTGTTTCTAATTCTTTTTAGGTGAAAAGGTATAAAAATGTACATACCTAAGATGTGCTGAGTGTTCAACTTTGGGTTTAGTCTTGTCTTGGCTTACTATTCTATTTCGGCATTTTCTTTTTCACTAAGGAGTCTTCATAAACATCATTTTTAAAGGGTATATATCATTATTTCATAAATTAAGCATCGTGAGCTTACCCATTCCCATTAGGGCGAATATTTAGATTGCTTCCAAGTCTTTGCCAAACAAGTAATGCAGTGGTTGACATTTTAATACACAAATATTTTCCTGCATTTCTGTACTTCCTGGGCAAGCATCTAGACATAAAACTAATTGTCAAAGTACATGAACATTTTGGATGTACTTGACAAACATTTCCCAAAATGTTAAAAATATTCATTGGCAAAAATTAATTTTATTTCTCCACATTGTGGTTTACTTTCTATACCAGGTCGTCAACTGACTACCTCTGTGTGGGGATCTGGTTCCTGTGTGTTAGAAGGTATTTTTTCAAGAATCCTTTCCTACGAATATTCAGGTGTAGCCTTCGTTGGACAAACCTCATCGAGGTCCATCACTCTTCTCTTCCTTTTCTATTTGACTATTTTCATTCTCCACCCTCAGGAATTTTGTGCCAATGATACTCTCAACAATATATGAAAATGTCCTTCAGTGACATCCTTACTGCTGCCGATTGTTATGTCACTGATTCAAAGGAAATCCATTCAACCTTCAAGTGAAGTTAAATATTTTCTCATATTTGCTTACCGTTCTTTTTTGTTTTGTTTTTGCGTACCATTTTTTTTGCAGTGAAAATCAGTTCATCTCTTCTGTTCCACTCTGTGATTTGCTAACCATGATTTAAATATTTCATTATTTCTTGCTACCACCTCCACCAAGGGGTTGCTGTTTCCACCTAGAGATTGGAGGAGTGGTCTGGTGTAGGAGACAATTGAATACCTGCTCGGAAGTGGAGGGGGCTAGAATTCATAGGGACAATTATAATTGATTGAAAGTCTGAAGCTGCTCATGAAAAGCAAGCACCCCCTATATGCAATACTAATTTGAAACTAGTAGATGAATAACTACAGGCCCTCACAAGAGAAAAAACGCAATTGTATTCGAGCAATTTGGGGGAGGGGAAAAAGTAGGAGAGGGTTCGGTAAGCGCCCACCTAAAGGGTTTAATGTAGGGGTATAGAGCGTACTTCCTGGATGAAAGGACTCAACTAATCTCAGATGTTACCTAGCAAACACAAACAACATAACCCAGTCATAGGTACCCTTATACTGTATTAATCCAAAATGTAAAAACATAAATATTTAAAAAAAGAAAATGAAAGGAAATGTACGTTGGAGGCTGCTAATAACAAGTGATTCTACAACTGGGCCTTTAGAAATTCTACAAGGCCCAAACATCTGGAAGATATTTTAATCGAAGGACAGGAACCCTATTTTTTAACCAAAGATTTGAGCTATAATGATATAACCTCTCCCATTCTATCTCACTCATTGATATTCAGAGTATGAAGCCGCTAGCACATTTTCATGTCCTCTTTCTCATTATCTCAGTTGGTTGCTGTCATTGTTTTAGTATGCTGCTAATTGAGGCATCCTCTGTACACTGTACCATGGGACCACACCGAGTCTGCCTTTGCACTGCAGGTTAATAATATAGCCAAAGCTTTGCACATAGCACACTGGCTCTTTAAAGGCAATTCTTGGTAAGATTTTAGTTCTTGCTACTGGAACTCCCTCATCATTTTCTTTGATGTTTCTGTGTGGAGGAATCTATCTCTGAATGACTAGTTTTGAACTCCTAGCTTAAGCAATTTGTATAGAAAGTTCTGGAGTTATATGCAAAGGTCAATGTGCCCTATCTTCTTACAGATTTCTAATCAATCGAAAAATGTATTACACGGTCTGTTTCCTCCTTCTGTTTTATATATGCATCACGTCAACCAGAAACATATCTCGTCTTCATAAAGTTCGTGTGCAGTTGCGCACTATTTAAAATTGTACAGGAACTTTATGGCCACCCTGCATCGCACCCCCGTGTCCCCCGAAAAACCGAGACATAAACTTTTAGCCTCTACTTCACACTATAAAAGAAATTCGATTAAATGCTTAAGTGATTCTGGAAATGGTTTTGTAGGATGGACTACATAACCATTTCCAGAATTTATATATTAGAGAATCTAAAGAATGTTTTAGGCCAAAACCTAGAATTAGATCTTCCTTTCTCCTCCCCTCTCTTTCTCTCTTCTCTGGTTACTTCTTTCACTGTTTTCTTCTCCCTTTTCCTCTCTTCCTCCCTCCCTTCCTTCCTTCTCTC